>JASAND010017292.1:0-19622 GCA_030248195.1 Trissonchulus latispiculum | reverse complement strand
CACGGCAAGGCGCTTCTCCAGGTGCAGCTCATTTCTTTTCATTCAATTTGCTTAAAGCTTTCGGCAAGTCGCTGTATTTTAAACTTGCAGGCCGCGCTGCCACCTAGTCAAGCATTCCGTACCGATTTTGTCATAAGTTAACTTAATTAATTTAGTGGTATAGTGTTTTACGTTATTGCTGGGGCCTGGGATGTTGCAGTTTTGGATCAGTTGAATATAGACCATACATAGACTCACTCATTTGAGGATAATTTGACTAGCGCTACCTGATAATGCTTTCCATTTTCTACTGTTTAGATAGCTACTGTTATACAGTTACATACGTATGTGTACGTACTATATACGTATGGAGGTTCTTAAACAGACTTGCGTACTTTTCATTATGCTAACATTTCATCATTGCTAATGAAAGGCAAGCAGCTATACAGTCAATGGAAGATGAAAGCATGCTTTTCTCTTGGGATTTCTGAAAAAACACGAAATTTGTATATCTAGGTATTCAGCATCAGCTAACAGGCCGTTTTGCAAAGTTTCACCTTGCAGTCACTCAAAGTATACACATATATAAATACGTACATGCACACGACTATGTATTTAGAGACACATTTGCAGAAGCCACTAACTTCTATTCTATGCTAAACAGTCATGTAATCCTGCAGGATTGAGGTTTTAAAACTACCTGCTTATATTATTTGCTTTTTCTTTCTTTTTACGTACTTTTCAGCTGTTTGTTATATATATATATACCTTCTTGCAACTGCTTTGAGCTAAGCTAAAAGTTTACATTGTTTATATAATTCAGTTAGCAGGGCTTTGGAAAAACAGCCGGTAGCCGGTCTAGTTTTTTCTCTTGGAATTTTTTGTGAACATAAATACCATTTCGTATATATTCCTTAGCCAAGCAAGTTTGCTGCTAAACTATAGAAAAACGTTAATTCATTCATGCGTGGCTTTTTAATCCCCCCCCTCCCTAAATCTGTCTGCCTAAAAGTCTCGCTTCATTTTCGTGTCTTGTTTGATGCTGAAACCCCCCCATTTTATAGAATCTTTTTAGAGTTTGTTAAACAGTGTAACATCTCTTGGAACAATGAGAAAAACCTAGACAACCGTTACACGATAGTATATATTGCGTTCGTGCAGTCTACGTAGTTGTTCTGTCTAATGAAATTAGCTAAGCGTGTCTGCTGGTGTGCAACAAAAATTACATTAAATCATTAAAAGTAGAATTTAATATTTACAACTGCAATGCAATATTGTACCTTAGGCATAGGTAGACAGTATGCAACAACAAACTCGTTATTTATGGCATTAAATTAAACCTTATTCCATCTTCTTCCGTTCTAAACTGGCAGAAAAACCTGTTTCGAAATTTGATTGGTTTAATTTTTTAAACTATTAAAATGCCTATTCGTGTATACGTACGTATATATACATCTGTGTAAAGTTTTTCATTAAACCTTTTAAAACTCATCTATTTAATGGGCCTTATTCTTGAGTTTAATGAAAAAATTTTGAAATGTGGCAAACAAGAGTGATACAATTGTGCAATTGAAAGTGCGGTACCAGACAGCAGTATAAATTTGCAAAAGCCGACAATTTCTGCAAATTTCCTGGATTTTTTGCCATCATTATTGTGGAAGACACCTTGCTAAATTTATGTATATACAATGTAGGTATATACTTACGTATATATATATATATATAGCAGTTGCTATTCCAGATCATTTTTCGATGCTTTTAGTTTAACGGCCGAGACTTCAAAACAATATTCTTTATTGATTAGGGCTTGGCTGGCTGGCTGTCTTGTTGTTTTCGGCTTTTTCCCATCTGATTTTTTGTCCTCTAAAAATGTCATTCAGAACAAAGATTGTCATAATTTTTCGGTGCAATATATAAAATTGCCAACAAGCATTATGGCCACGCATCAAGACAATGATTTTATGTCCCGACAAAAAAACATTTACCTAAATTTTGCTTTTTTTCTGCAGCAGCTGAGGTTGTTGGGGTTTGCGCGCTACGCCCCCCTTCCAAATTGTGGCTGTCTTTAGTAGCACATGAAATAACAAACGTATATACTTAACGTCTAGCTTATACCATATGAAGAAAAACTCACTACGTATATATATGTGCGCATATTTGCGTCCCTTTCTTTCCGTGTTTTGGGTAGCCAGGTTTCATTCAATTGTAACTGAGTTTTAGGTTTAGCTTAGTTGGTACCGGGCGGAAAGGAGACAAAGTGAACGACCCCAGATGTTTTTGAAAATCTGAGGCATTATACACATACCTAGATATCACTGGAATTTGTCATGCCTAGAAGAATTTGAATTTGGAACTAAAAATTGGATTTGAATTCAAACTTTACGTATATACGCGCCTTGATTGGTTTGATGTGGGACAAAAACCGGCCGGTGGTTGAGTCCGCAATGCTTGTAGTATGCTGGGCTTATTCTAGTGGTGGAAGTGGGCCCCTCCCCATAAACTCCCTTCCCCAAAAAGTGGGTTCCCTTTTGCTATTTACCAACTTTTGCACTAAAAAAATCGCTCAGAAGGCCAAATTTTCAAACATTTTCCGGCTTCACCGAAGATTTTTGCCTGTTTAAGCACTAAATCCGCTTATTTTTGGCGATTACTATAAAACTAGCTCAATTTTTGACATGTTTTAGAAAAACTTTGAAAAGTTTTCGACCCTCCCCAAAAATGACTCGCCCCCGAGGCCCCCCCTAAGAAAAACTCCCTAGAATAAGCCCAGGTACCTAGTGATATTTTCTGCCAGTCTACAATTTCTGTTCATACTTCATTTTTTCTGATTTTAGGACTATGACGAAGAGTCCCTCCAGCGTACCTGCAATTCCATAGCCTTTCAGGCCCGTCGTCTCGCCTTCGATCAGAACCACATGTCCCCCTTTGCGGAGAAAGCCAATGCTCAACTCGGGATTGAGACTATGGGTAAAGTTCTGGCTTATTTTTAGGTCAAAATTTATTGGGGGGGAAGGGCTCACCAAAAATGGGGGGGGTGAATATTTTTGGAAAAATTTCTTGTGTGAAAACTGCCAAAGATTGCTGAAAATGACTAATTTTAGGTGTTTTTAAGCTAAAATAGCGAAAATTTCGTTAAAATTCCGGCGAAGCCCCCCAGTAAAAATAGGCCAGAGGTTGGGGAACCTTCAAGGTTTTTTAAGGGATTTTTTTGGAAGGGGGCGCTTCCCCCCCCCCTGGCCGGAAGGAGGGAGTTTTGGGGGGGGGAGGGTTTTTGCACAAATGAGTTAAAGATTTGTATTTTTGACGTACTTTGCATTTCGAGACTTTCTGAAATTGTCAAAACACTTAAAATTCTCAAGAACTCCTGGATTTAGACTAAACGTGTTTGAAAATTTGCCTACTTTTCGCAAAATTTGGGGCACCCAAAAATCCCGGAAGGGGCGATTTCGGAAAGGTCAGTTCGGCCCCCCTGTAAAAAATACTCTGCTTAGTACCTAATTGTTGTGAACATATACGAATGTTTAGGTCATTGCCTTTTCTCCCCGGAAAACAAATTCTAAGGTTTTTGCTAAAAAGTCAGTTTTTATTGCTGTCGTCACTAGAATTTTGGCTTCCCTTTCATTAGGGTGGAAGTTTAGACTAATTTCGCGCTTTCGAAGAATACTGGATAACACTATCGAACAATATCAACGGTTTTGTCTTGTAATAGTTCACTTAATTACGTTGCCTTCTTTTATGTTTGACGTCTAGCTCTAAAGGCGATTTGTTTATTTTTCTAGATTTTTAATTTTTTGGTTTTAGGCGGGAAACCTGATGATATTGTGGTCATATTGGCCGTAGTTACAGCTTTGGAGGACGATACACCTGAAATCAACTCTTCGGATTAATTTTCGCCCCCCCCCACCCCGACTCGCCCTTATCACTCATTTTCTGTGTTACTTTTACTTATTAATTAAATATCTTACTTCCTTTCACTCCACTTCTCCCACTCTTTATTCTCTTTTTTTCCCCAACTTTACTTCTACACTTATTCCTCCTCATCACTTCCACCAATCATTTATCATTTTCCCCCACCACCTTTCTCTTCTAACAATTAACATTTTCTCTATATTATTCTCTTTTATTTTTATTTTTCATCTTTTTTTCTTCTTTCACTTTTTATTTTATCTTTTTCATTTCTTCTTCTCCCCCCCCCTACCATTTATTTTTACTTCATCACTATTTTACCACTCCATACTATTCTCCAACTCAAAATCTTTTCCAATCTCTCTCAACTTTCACTCTTTTCTATCCCTCATTTATATTTCATCTTTTTTCCACATTTTATTTCTTTTACACTTTTTTTTCAATTTTTCTTTTTCTTTTATAGATGTTTATTTTTGTGCTAGAATCTGTAGTTTCTATACCGTTTGCCTCTCTTTTCTTCTTTCTTTCCCCTTTCCCCTCTCTTATATATCCCTTCCTTTTTTTTTTTTTTACTTACCATCTATCTACTTATTTTTTCTTTTTGGTGTTTCTTACTTTAGGTTCTTCTTTTATTTTCTTATCTCTATTATATTTTTTCTAACCTATTTCTTTCTTTCCTCGTGTGTATTTTTCACTCCTTATTTCCTTTATTTCTTTTTCTTCATTCTTTTTCTTTCTTTCTGTCTTATTTCTTTTATTATTTCACTTTCTTTTTTTCTGCCGCTCTTCCGTATTTTTAACGTTGGTTCTCCTCATTTCGATTCATTTACTTTCCATTTATTTTTGGCCCTCTGATATTTACACGCCTATAAGTTTTCATTAAAATCTCGTGGCGATGACCCCGATGCATCTAAAATTCGTCCTATGGCGTATGTGTTTTAATGTGAATTGCCATCTTTGTTTCTGTATGTTTCGGTCTCACTGTAAATTAAGTGATTGCTTGTTCGTGGGTCTGCGCTTTCTGCTGTTTCAGGTAGGGGTATCTTGATACCCTAAAATATCATTTTTATGAAATTTTTGTAGTTTTTTGCCGCACCTGCGGCGTACAATTTGCAAACATTTTTCAAAACCTTCTTTCTCCCCAAAAATGTCTTGAAATATCGGATGTGTCTAAACTTCTCAAATATTATAACATTATTGATCTACAATTTTCAAAATCTCCGATATACCTCCCTGGTAGTGCTGAGCTCCCATTACTGGATACTGGATTGGACGCTTTGTGACCTTTGGGATATCCCTGATTGTCGTTCTAACCCTGAACCCCTCGCCATTTCAGCTCTGTATAGATTAGTACAATTTCGATATAGTTATTTATTGTTCTACGTGGTGGTTTCAAAATATGTAGCACAACAATCTGTGGCCGATTTCACGATGTTATAAACAACAGTGTATACGTATACGTAATCGCAAAGTCTGTGTATTTTTGTTGATTAAATGTACTTGTTGTTAATTCGAATCCTGATTCCCTCTGTTGTTTGTTTGACCTTCTTGTGTGGCAGTTTTTCTGAGCGAATTACTTTCATTGTCTCACTGTGTGGTGACTTCTTTATTCCTCAACCTTTATTTGCTGGGTTGATAGCAAGGAAGTCCCACCACTACTCTAAACCTATGTATGTAGATGATCGGTTTGTGTTTTGGGATTCGAAAAATAATTGCAACTCTTAAAATAGAAAGTGTTTGAGTTATTTTAGCCGAAAATATTGAATTCCAAAAAACTACTACAGCTGAGAAAATTTTTCAAAAAATTTATTTTTTTAGTTGTTTCTTCAGCACTCATGAACCGATCGTAGTCAATTTGTTTTTATTTGAGTGTTATGTTTGTTTTTGTGACACCTGATTCTGGTCAGTAAACTGCTAGCGATACTGTCTCTCATTAGGATTTGGTCCAGGTCACAATATGCAGAATTTCATTATGACCGACCGGCCGATAATGCGCAGGATGAAATTTCTTGTATAAATACTGAGTTACTTTAGAAGCATTTTGCAGATATAGAGTTGATATAGGAATATTTTGAATTAAGCCCTAGCTTTGCGCAGTCCAAATTCTTAAAACTACCAAATGAGCTAAAATTTGGCATGGGTATGTTTTCGACTCCACGGATTTCAATGTTCCAAAAGCTTTCGAGTTCGCAACATTAAATATTTAGATTTGCAAGGGGCCAAGGGAAACCGAAAAATGTTCTCGAGCTTGCTGAAAGCAAGAGTACATAATAGAATAAGAGTATGAAACTCTTACGCTACTATGTGTTAAACATGCTTGACATGCTCGGGTCGTTAACTCGGGACCCCCTCCGAGAGTTTCGGGGGGGGTCCCACTTAGCACTAATTACGTGCTTTCATATAAACGCGTGTCTGCTCGCTGATTCGCTAATTAACTTAGGCTTACAGTAGGCATTTTATTAGTAATTTTTAATTAATTAATTATAACTTTAATTAGGTTAACGTAATTAAAAAACTAATTCGACAACTTTGTAGCATTTTTTCTGCTCTTTCTAATGGTATAAAAATTGTTGCACAAAACAAAAATTCGCAGGAATGTAGTGTGCAACAATTTCTATACCATTAGAAAGAGCAGAAAAAATGCTACAAAGTTGTCGAATTAGTTTTTTAATTACGTTAACCTAATTAAAGTTATAATTAATTAATTAAAAATTACTAATAAAATGCCTACTGTAAGCCTAAGTTAATTAGCGAATCAGCGAGCAGACACGCGTTTATATGAAAGCACGTAATTAGTGCTAAGTGGGACCCCCCCGAAACTCTCGGAGGGGGTCCCGAGTTAACGACCCGAGCATGTCAAGCATGTTTAACACATAGTAGCGTAAGAGTTTCATACTCTTATTCTATTATGTACTCTTGCTGAAAGGTTGCACATAGGGATCGTTCAACGTGAATCTGAGAGCCTGTTTTTCTATTAAGCTTTTCATTAGCGCAGTGTAACTTGAAGTTGAAAGCTTAAATTGTAGCTTATACTGAGCTCTAACGGAAAAGCTGAATCGAAATAAATACCTTAGACTCGTTTTCTGCCGACCAGGTAACCCCGACGTGAAACCTTCAGCAAAATCTAGATCAAAACTTTTGGTTCCCCTTACAAATCGAAAACATTTGATATTTGAATTCCGTGCGCTTGAATGAAAACATACCCATGCTAAATTTCAGCTGTTTTGATCAAGTGTTAGAATTAGAGGGGATAATCGAGACAGGATATGATGAACCTTAAAGTGCACAGGATTTTTGTGAAATAATTTTATTTAAGACTTGAAAATTCAAACAATTGAGCAAACAGTCAGAGAAATGGTTAGTGAGCGACGCGATTTGATCGCTTGGCAAGTCTGCGTCTTCGTATCACTGAAAAGCAATCGTCGAAAACAGAATAGGCCTCATCCGCACAGAAGCCGCAGCCTTGGTAGGCTTGATCGTTGAAGCATCTGTAAAAAGATTTTAAATTTAAAAAAGTATAATACAAAATAGAGTTCGTATCGTGATAATGTATAATGTACATATGTAATACAAAATTTTAGTTAACAGTAAACCTCTAATAGGTGACTACGTGTTGGAGTCTTTTTTTACCCATCTGCCTTTTCTTCAGGTGGATTTAATTTGAAGTAACCAATTGGTTATCTAACGGTATATAAATTGCGACTCGAAAAGTTGAGTATACTCAGTGAGATCTGAGGATCGAACTAATAAACTTTGGTTCTGTACACTGACGCTCTTAATCTTTGATTAGTCTACTTACTAGGCTGCTTTTCACATATATTCTGCTACCGCTTTTAACCGTTGTCTGAAATTGAGTTTTCGTCGTTTTTGCTGATTTTTTTAAATTGTTGTTGCTGAATAGTTTTTTAAATCGGAAATTGTTGAATTACCCGGACTGAGCCATGCATCGAGAGGTCTGTTTGAAGAATCGGTACCAGGCCCCTCCGTCGCTTAGGAAGGCTGCCTGATCTTCGGGGCTCAAGAATTCTTCGTCCGGATAGCCTTGACTGAAACAAAAAACCCGAAGAAGACAAATTATGCTTACTCGTAAGGAAAAGTTGGCTTCTCATTTGTGGTTTATGTTAGCAAGAGTACATAATAGAATAAGAGTATGAAACTCTTACGCTACTATGTGTTAAACATGCTTGACATGCTCGGGTCGTTAACTCGGGACCCCCTCCGAGAGTTTCGGGGGGGGGTCCCACTTAGCACTAATTACGTGCTTTCATATAAACGCGTGTCTGCTCGCTGATTCGCTGATTAGCTTAGGCTTACAGTAGGCATTTTATTAGTAATTTTTAATTAATTAATTATAACTTTAACTAGGTTAGCGTAATTAAAAAAACTAATTCGACAACCTTGTAGCATTTTTTCTGCTCTTTCTTTCTAATGATATAAAAATTGTTGCACAAAACAAAAATTCGTAGGAACGTAGTGTGCAACAATTTTTATATCATTAGAAAGAGCAGAAAAAATGCTACAAGGTTGTCGAATTAGTTTTTTTAATTACGCTAACCTAGTTAAAGTTATAATTAATTAATTAAAAATTACTAATAAAATCCCTACTGTAAGCCTAAGCTAATCAGCGAATCAGCGAGCAGACACGCGTTTATATGAAAGCACGTAATTAGTGCTAAGTGGGACCCCCCCCCGAAACTCTCGGAGGGGGTCCCGAGTTAACGACCCGAGCATGTCAAGCATGTTTAGTACATAGTAGCGTAAGAGCTTCATACTCTTATTCTATTATGTACTCTTGATGTTAGCTATTGAAATTGGCCACTGAATGGCTTAGGACCTTTTCAAGAAAGAGCAGGGTGCGGTGGAGTTAAAAATAACTGTAAATATTAAAATTCTGTTCGAAACTAAGTAAAATATTAAAGTCTTGACTCTTGACCCTAAATAGCACTTTAGGTAAACCGTCTTAGCCGGATATGTTTGAGCACCTTAGGTACTTCATGAGTGTGAAAGCTTATTCCTATCTAGCAATCATTTTACATAATAGTATGAAATTTCCTCTTTTAACCGTAACTGTCCACTAATTGCACACAAATGAACGTAATCTAACAGTTTTAGATCCTTTCAATACCAACCTAATTAAGAGGTCCCATTATTAAGTTGACTCATTTCAGCATTGCACCATTTTAATACATTCCCTGCAGTGCATAGCTCTTTATAGGCTTTAATCCAAGATTCAGCTAATCTTAAACAGGAGCCGTGTACCACAAAGCCTAGGAAATTAACAACTTATCCCATTTCCCCCCGAGTATTTGGGCCGAAGCATGAACATAGCAAATATCTCCTTTTCTTGTCTGGGATTTTCAGGCTCCGACCAAGGGACCAGGTAAATAACAAAAGTCTGGAGCCAGTTTCTGGGCTAGGTTTTTCAGTCGTGGGAAAATGACTTGGGCTTGGCTGACTTTTTATGACAGGCTGCTGCTTTTTCGAACCGTAGAATTGCTCTGACTTTGGGCCTGACAAAAGGTTCCTACTAGTAGACAGTTGAAGAAAATGTCTGCAAGTGCAGAAATGGAAATCTGCTAGCTTATGTATATTATATTATATATATCTATATATCTATATCTATATATATATATTATATATATATAGACATTTCTTTTCAATTTGTTCGAAACCTTCCTTACATACGCAAACTCCTTCCTTTTTTCACACTATATATATATATATATATATATATATATATATATATATATATATATATATATATATATATATATATAAAAAATAAAAAAAAAATATAATATATATATATATATATATATATATATATATATATATATATATATATATATATATATATATATATATATATAGTGTGAAACAAGGAAGAAGTTTGCGTATGTAAGAAAGGTTTCGAACAAAGTCCCTGGTGAAGCTCAAACCTCCAACTTTCAGCTTCCCGGTCGGAAACCCAGTTAGTAATTTCTTGACAGCGAGACTAGTTTATTACCCTGATTTCAGCCTTAATTGAATTACTCATTCTCAGCAATAAGTTAACGATTTTAAAATCTCTAAAGAAATAAATAATTTTGAACGTTTTTTCAACAGTGACTTTTAGAAAAGAAATCCCGCCAGGGATTAAAGAATGCAGTCAAAGTTTATCTCTATCCCTTCAGTCATTCTAGCAATTTATTTTCGCCCTGACATTAGTTTGTTCTAACAAGATTATCCATTTTTAAAATTTTTAAAACTTTAAACATGTGATTTTTAAACATTAGTTTGTTTTAACAAAACCTTCATTTTTCAATTTTTTCAATTTTTAATTTTTAACTCTTACTCTAGTCCTCCATCAATGGGATAGCATTGTGAAAGGCAGGCTCCGTATTGCTGTTCCACTGCCAAAGCGGCTTCGCTGATTCGATGCAGGGGTCGAGCGCAGCCCAGAGCCTGTTCCAACAGCTGAACGGCCTCATTTTCACATCGGATCAGAACCTCAACGCACTGACCTTGGCCAGTCTGAAATAAATAAAAACAAAATAAAAATAAAAATGAAATATTCAAAATGAAACTGTTCCCTTGAACTGCAGCAAAGTTGATGCGATGTGGCCTAGGAGGTGCTGTGTGCCTCAGTTGGTAGAGCGTTCGTACGAGCGGGAAACGAGAGGTCACGAGTTAAAACTGGCTGGATTGAAAATTTCAAAACCTTTCTCAAAATTTCAAATTCTTTTTATATATTTACAATTTTAAAAGACAGAAATGGCAGACTCTCTGCCTATATGTCGTATGGCATGGCTGTCTGTATGCAGTGCTTACTGTTAAGCCTATATTTTTTACAAAAGATAAACTGTAAATTTTGACATTGAGGATCCTTCTACAGAGAATGTAATGAAAATGTTTGTTTTATTAGTATGCAGGGGCGCACCCAGGATTTTGAAAAGGGAGGGGTCGAGCCTGTAAATCTTCCTATTTTTTAGTTTTATGCATTGAAAATGGCTCAGTTTTTGCTTTCTTTCCAAAACTTCCGGGGGGTAAATCGGCCAAAAAGGGAGGGGTCGGAACCCCCAAAACCCCTCCCCTGGGTGCGCCCATGTTAGTATGGTACAATTGAATTTGAGCACTTCATAGTTTCAATTTAAGTTACACTTAAACCAAACACCTAAACTTTACCTTAAAGCTGAATGCACAAAGTGCAACAACCAGTAGGCTAAAACGGTGCATTGTTGCTGAGACGAAGTGCAAAACTGCGATCGCAGTTGCCCGAATTGCAAACTGTTTGCAGAGGCGCACAGAAGCAGAAAAATTGCAGGTCTGAACTTTTCAGAAAAGTTCATCCCATTTTATAGAGTCCGCATTTTTAGTCTATGTCACGGTTGGAGTTGGTTAAGCGTTTCTCAGAACCGGAAATAACCGGCTTAGACTTGTAAGCTCTGGTAAAAATGGCTCAAAATTAGCCCCGCAGATTGTAAAGTGGGATTTTTCACACACCTTGCTCTACTGGCATCAAATAGTTCAAGGTGTCTGAAAAACTGTAGTTTCTCAAAAGAATCGGTTTTTCTGTGAAAAATCGTACAATGGAGACAACCGGCTGTAACCGGTTTTATCCAGTTAATGTTGTAGGAAAAGTCTGTTTCAATTTCGGAAAAAAACTTCTGAACAGTTTTTGCAAAGTGATGCTATTGTGTAAAACTGAAACAAACTTGTCAAAACTGTATTTGTGGAGAAAAATTCAGTTTTCACAGAAAATAATTTTTGGTGTTAGAGCTAAGTTTTCTTAAATCACAGGAAATTAGAGGGCAGGCTAGACGTAGACGACTGACTTCCGATGTAGTTAATTGGTGGTTTTTGAGTTAAATCTACTGTTAACGTACGGTTTTGATTTTAATTATTTTTTAGTTTTCAGTTGCTTTTTTATTAAAATCGCTTTCAGCCTAGCTTAAATTTTTCAATTCCAAAAATCCAACTTTAATTAGATTTTTGGTCGTAGCGTAGGTACTAAAGGATTTAAAATCTTCAGAAGTAGGTGGCTTTGCCTTTCCTTCCGTTTATGGCATGCAATCTTTTATTCCTTTCTGTGCTGAAATTATCAAAACTTTGAGCAATCAAATTGAGCAAAATTTGCAATGAATATTTTTTTGATTAAGCTGAGTCCAACTTCTGCAAAAGCTTACAGATTATATATGACTTAGCTTATAGCTGACAAATAGCTGAATCAAAAATTCATCTGCCATTCGTGGTTTGCGAGTTCGATCAGCCTGTGTTTAGAAGTCTTCAACAAAGCTGAAAGTAGAGACCTCTCTAGGCCAGCCGGACCAGGAAGGAACTGCTTTCAGGTTTTCATTTGGATGAGTATTAGGCCGTTATTGTGCAAATCCTGTCTCCAGTGTAGTATATATGTAATTAAGAATATGGCGCTTGTCACACTCTTAGTTATGTACTCTTGATACAAGCAAGCATAATCATCCCATTGTAGATCAAATTAATCGTCTCAGCGCAAAATGCAATTAAAAATAACGGGTTTTACTTTTTCTGCAAATAGTAAGTTGGGAGCTGTCTGCGTAAACAATTTCTGCCCTGCGGTTGTCCAAAGAATTACCGTATTAAACATATTTAACGAATTAATGACATTATAGTGCATGCATGTGTTTGGATGAATTTACAGGAACGGCTTTCCGTCAACACTATCACCAGATGGTTATTGAACAATAACCTGGCAAAAACAAAGATATAGCATGTATTTAGTGTCACAGTTATTTGAACACAGAAATTTTGTTGCAGTTTTGCAGCATCAAAAAGTCAGGTTTTACAATTTACAATTCGTCGATCTCGGGCTCGTAATACACGTATTTGAAACCCATTTTTCCGTTAAAAAGTTGAAACTATGCTCAGGCGAATTGAAGCAAAGCGTTCAGGCTAGGGATCGAATCAAGCCTAATGTCGCTGAGATAAGGTGGTACAATCTTTTTTGTGCAGTCGTTCTCGCAACACTCGCAATGTTTGGAATAAGAAAGTGATCTATACTTCATTTTAAAGCTTATGTATAATGAGTAAATCACATCGTTGTAAGGAATTAGCAAACTAACTTATTTCCGACATACCAGCATAAACATTATTGTAACTCTTTGAACATCGATTTTGCAAAACTGCAGAATCGGCCAAAATTTGTGCCATGATTCGATGGGAATGCGGCGAGGGACATTTTTTGTATTTGACTCAGCACCGCTTAATAGTCCTACGCCAAATGCATTGTGACTCGAAATTTCACAATTTCGCATTGCGTTTTAGTAAAAGGCTGTTGTACATTTTTACGGGGACACAAACTTGGTGTTTTTTTCAGTAACAGATTTTTGTTTCAGTTTTAGTCGGTATCAGATATGTGTTGGGATGCACTCACATAAAGTTTGAGCTAAATTAGTTAAGTTTTGCAAAAGTTAGTATGAAGTAAACCATCTTGCCCCAAGGCTGGGGGAGAATTGTTTACTTGATCCGAATGAAGACTAAAAATAGGTATGAGTAGTTCTCGAAAATACTTAATTACGACTTGGATCTTTTGCGCTTTCCCCCCCCAGCCCTAACTTTTGATTTTTTTGACCAATAACTTTGAAATTTGGTGTGGGTGCATACTGGAGGCTGGTGAATTCAAAAATTAAAAAATTTTAAAATTTTAAAAATTTTTAAAAAAATTTAAATTTTTGTTTGGTAAGGGGGTAACTGTTGAATAACTGTTGAATCAAGTATAGTTTCCACTTCTACGCAACAACGAGCTGCTGAATCTCGAGAATAAGACCAAGGGGAACCAAAAAATTTTTTAAAAAAATTTTGCTGAAAACTTGTATACAGGGGTTTTCTGGGGTGCTGAGCACGAATCTGAAATCCGTTTTTCGATTCAGCTTTTCGTTAGCTCAGTATAAGCTTACATGTTAAGCTTACAACTTTAGCTTATACTGAACTAACGAAAAGCTGAATCGAAAAACGGATTTCAGATTCGTGCTCAGCACCCCAGAAAACCCCTGTATGCAAGTTTTCAGCAAAATTTTTTTCAAAAAATTTTTTGGTTCCCCTTGGTCCCCCTTACCAAACAAAAATTTAAAATTTTTTAAAATTTTTTAAAATTTTAAAATTTTTTGAATTTTTGAATTCACCAGCCTCCAGTATGCACCCACACCAAATTTCAAAGTTATTGGTCAAAAAAATCAAAAGTTAGGGCTGGGGGGGGGAAAGCGCAAAAGATCCTACGACTTTATAATCGCATAGGAAATATCATTCACAAGAAAAACGAGTTAACAAATCCGAGGCTTAAGCCATTTAAGTAAAGTAGTTTATGGGGGGGGGGGGGCTACGAACGGGTTGGCACAACATCGTCGGAGAGAGCTACTTTCCCGCCCAACGTTAGCCAACATATCAAAGTAAAAAAGTTTAGGGTGGGCAACAATATATCTCATATACACCGTTTTTGGCAGGACGCCAGTCGAAATTTTTGTGCGAAAAACGGGATTTTTCAAAAAGGGTTTTTCAGCTCTGGTGAATTAACGGTTCGACCGTTTCTGTAACTTTCCGCCATAGATGTTAACTGTTACTAGTGCTAAATATTAAAAGTATTCCGGCTTTCGAGCGTTGCTTCCTTCTTTAGTTATAACAGCTCAAAATTTGAAATTTTGCAAAAAGTGGCGAGGTGACCGTGCGCCGTTTTCGATCTAATAAAATTGGCAACCCCTAGCCTACCCCAGCTTTTTACCAGTTATTAGGCTCTAATAGGGGCATACTGTCTGTGAGTTTCAAGGGCTTTGGTTTTCTGGTTAGTGTGCTAGCCAACTTTTCGTTAAGAAATAACCCTTATTTTTAGGCCTGAAAAGCTAGCTAAGCGCAGTAAAAATGGGGTCAACAAATTTTTTGTCTCCGATTTTGCCGAAAAGGTGGTTATAGGGGTTATTTGACCTGCTGAATCCGAATATGAAATCCGTTTTTCGATATGACGCTTCCTTCGTTCAGTATGTGCTTACAACTGTCTTAGAGCTTTTTGGAGCGATAGCCATCCATACTCTGAGAAATCAATCTAGCATTTATAAACACTTAAGCGAGGTTTAGTGACCTAGCTTTCGGCACATCTTGGTACACTCACAGGCCTGTAATGTGCAAAGTTTCAGCCGATTCTGCCACAGTTACTTTGGAGTAATTGACTCACATCTTCGAAATGGCGCCAAATAACAGCGACAATATCGATAATATAATCCAGCACTGCGAACACAGGGATTAGCGAAATCACGTCATTTATACCAAAGTTAAGACAGATACTTGGAGTATTAATTGCCGCAAAGTTTGGTTCATTTGGTAAACCACAGCTCATTAGAAGTTAGTTAACCTCCACCCGTATACACCTACAACACCCAATTTTTCGCGTTTTGATCGTATCGCACAGAAAAGTAGGCAATGGTCTAGAGATTA
Organism: Trissonchulus latispiculum; assembly: GCA_030248195.1. Lineage (NCBI taxonomy): Eukaryota > Metazoa > Nematoda > Enoplea > Enoplida > Ironidae > Trissonchulus > Trissonchulus latispiculum. The sequence continues at coordinate 4,301 of JASAND010017292.1, read as the reverse complement.
TTTTACGCGATATCAAAGCACTATATATCAGAACTAATTCTGGAAAATTTGGGTTCCTTACCTTGCGGATTTCGATCAGTGCGAGGCGAAGTTTGTGTACGTGTCATGTCGAGCTTTGGACCGATAACACCAACTTCTGATGGCTCCAGAGTACGCTACGCTGTATTGAATTCTTTCAAACTTTAAACTATTTTGCACTTAACCTAATACTATTATGTGGCAAAAGAATAGCTAGCTTTTCCAACATCGAACTTTTAGTGAAATTCGTAGCCCCCCCCCTTAAGTTTTTATGAACATGCCCTAAGAGATTCGAGATCAGTGACATCTGGTAGATTAAAATTAACTGCATTAAAGAAATAGCACTGGATTAAACGGATTAAAATTTAATCCAGCTAGTTAAACGAGTTAAGCGGATTAAATTTAACTTCTATTTCTTTAATGCAACTAGGATTAAAATTTTAATCTAATCCTATTTCTTCACACTTCGGATTAAAAACTCAACGAGTTAATTTTAATCCGACCTGCTTGATCGCTGTTTGTTTTTAAAGATTAATTTAATCCGTTTAATCCGTCGCCTGCATTTTCGCTAACTGGGTTTTAATCCTCGAGCAGTACGCGGATTAAACGAATTAAAAAAGTTGGCGGATTAAAATTTTTAATCGCTCTTCTTTTTTAATGGCAGATTAAATGGATTAAATTAAACTCGATTAATCCGCGGATTAAAAATGGTCCGATTAAACGAGTTAATTTTAATCCGCTTAATCCGTCTAATCTAGCAGTACAGAAACAGCTATTAAAATTTTAATCCGGTTGATTTTTAATCCGTTTAATCCGACCATTTTAATCTTTAAAGAAATAGGCCCTTAACTTGGCTTACATAAATAACTTTAATATTTCTATGTTATTTAAATTCAAACTTAAACATAACTTGTTACGATTTTTATAAACTTTGCCATGCAACTATTTTGGATCATTTTAGAAATATTCTTTAGACAAATGACACTATGAGAAAGTTTACCTGTATGTTGATAAATGACAGATCACACAAATTTATTCATGTTTTATATCCCTCCACAGAGTATATAGTTGTTTTACGCTACACGTATGTGTACATTTTCTCGGTTAAGCAGTTCTCAATAAAGCAAATTCTCGGTTAAGCAAATTCTCGGTAAAGCAAAAATCTCCCGCTTTTGCATTTCTTGCCTAAGCAATTCTCGATAAAAGCAATTCTCGGTTAAGCAATTCCCGGTAATGAATGTAAAACAAACCTTTTCTGCATTACAGACAACATTGTTACGGATTAGCTAATGTTTAGCTAGCTGCATACAACTGGTAATGCTGTGCATAAATTTCTTTCAATACGTACGTACAAGTATAATGACCACCACTTCTATCAACAAACATACCACATTTGCAAAACTGTCTCTCATTTGAGGAATCATATGTGAATCAGAACCAGTTGTCTGATCATATGACTTTAATAAATAGCACCTTCCTCTTGTCTGATATGAAGGCCAGCTTTATATATGACATTGTATAGATGGTTGTACAAGTATGGTTGTTCAACTGTGCTAACGTAGAAGCAATGGATGTTGTAAAGGTAGAATTATCTCCAGCAGTACTATCCAGTTTACACTCAGTCTGAATGCTGGCACAGGTTTCTTCACAGTCGTCGCTCCAGCATGCTCCAAATGTATATGAAATTCCCCTGATGAGTTCTCTGTGTTGCTATAGCTGAAAGAAAATTCACAATTTGAATAATATAAAGTTTGTGTCCGTTACGAAAACACAAGTTACTGTAGCAATAGCCAGAGTTCTGATGCCCTTTGCATTTCTGAATCTTTCGTTTGTGCTACATTTCCTACCATTGACTGTTTTTCAAGTGAAGTATCCACAAGGAAATCGTTTTTAGAGATCGGGTCAATTTGATACTTTTGGTTGTTTAATTCCAGCATTATTCCAAGACGTTTCTGTAATCATCTAGTTGCTTTCAAAAGCACCAACTTTTATGTTTATGCCTACTGTCTTCTCTGCTAGTGCTCACTTTACTTTGCTTTCACCTCAAATTTACACAAGTCACATTAGTCCTATTTTCGAGAGTCGATTGCAAGTCGAGTGTTCCAAGTACAATGCCCAAAATAGAAACAATTTATGTGGTTTTTTAAACATCCGGTAGAAAGATACAAATTATCACTCAAATCGACGAGCAAGCCTTCCACTTTTACCTTCTTAATTAGTTATTAATTTACTGCGTCCGTGTCAACAATTATTGACTCAACCATGCAAATATCTTAAATTCCGAGCAGACCAAGAATGAGCAGGAATAAGACAGCCAAGCAGGTTGGCATCCCTAAGCCTTCTGTATCGGTATTTTTCCAAGTGTTCCTAATTTGCACCATTGTCAATTGCTGTTCTTCCTCATAAACGTTTTGCTGCATGTCTTCAACCAAAAGCTATCAAATAAACTCTAATGTGTGTAATTCTCAATGGCTGTTTTTAAACTGAGCTACCGCTTACAATGACTTTTATTCCTGCTGATTATTCCTGCTGGAGCAGGAATGTATAAAACGATGTGTATCTATGTTTAGCATATATTTTCTGTTTGGTAAATCGAAGTCTCTATCTTAATCAAAGGGCTAGTATAGGACGATTTTCGCGGAAGTTTAATTATGCAAATTAGGTTAGCAGCTATTATTCTAAGCGATGAAATTAGGAGTCTTTTCGCAGTTGTCAACTGTCAGCAATCTACATGGTTGTGTATTTTTGATGCACTAGTCTAGCTTAAGAGCTGCACAGTGCGCATTATTAGATTTTGAAGATGAGCACTGAAGCTCATCTTCAAAGCTACACTATGTCCTTACGAAACTAGAAGAGTCGCAAAATACTAAATTTTCGTTAATTGAACCTCCAGAAAGCTAATGCATCAGTTAGGTTCAACTCAGCTTCATCTATAAAGCATGCACCTCGTGCGTGGTTGCTAATACTTTTACAAAAAATAAAAAATAGAAAAAAGAAGTCAGTTATGTAATGTCTATTAAACACAATTTATTTTTATATGGGTGAATATGTAGTTCCCTTAGACAATGCCAGTGAAATAAGTACTCCATATCAAAAGTAATGGTAATCATCATGGTAATCGTGTTGAAATCACATTCGAGGGCGCTAAAACTTGCGTTTATGAAAGAATGTGGATGGATAGGATTGGGTAATTAAGGTTACTGTATCAGTACAACAGATCACAGGAAACCCAAAAACTTGTAAACATCGTAATGAATATACATATTAGTTAAACTGCCAATTTTTGCTAATCTGTCGTTAATATTTAACCAGGCTGAGCTATGCATGCACCGGCCAACTGTTAGCAAAGTATTGATGGAGAGCAGACTGCCTGCAAACTCAGCAGCATAGCTCCCTGACTGATAGAATCATTAGAAACAGCATCTACATGAAGAAACTGTTTACAGATCATGGAGATATTCTTACAGGTCCACTAAGGAATAATGCCCCTTTTACGGGGCCAACTTGTCATATTTTACCTTTAAAATGAAACTATCTGGGTTTTCCATATATACTGGAGGAATTTTGGCGATTATTGAGCTTCTTTCTATGTTTTGTAGAGTACTATCAACTTTGAACCAATTACTTTGAAATACACCTTAGTAGTATAGTGTACCCGTTTCGACCCGCAATCCCAATCCCAAAACACCCAGTTTCTTCCTTACCAATCAAATACCCTCACAACACCCAGTAGTCACCCTTGCTTTGCTCCCAGTAAATACCCTTACCAACCGCACACCTGTACAACACCCTGTTTATATATCCCCAGTACTCTTTGTCGCCTCCAGTTTACACCCCCAGTACCGCTCTGCCCCCTGTCCCCCAGTAACCACATAACTTCGTCGTCCATACTGTTTATACCCCAAGTGCTTCTTGCCATACTCCTACAGGTGTACCCAGTTCCTACCCCTTACCAGCCACACACCTTGACAACACCCAGTATATACCCCAGCTCCAAAAGCATTCACACCTCTCCAAGCTTCTCTCATCTACTCCCGTCCCTCTGCGTTCTTCCCCGGGGCTTGGGACCCGGCGTCGGCCCATTACCGGATTTTTTGGGTTTTTTGGTTTTCTACATTTTTAATTTTTGTGATTTTACAAAGCATTTATACAGCATATCTATATGCATATACATTTAGCCCTCTTAAGAGGGCTGTTGGGGTAGCCACGAAGTCACATGTCCTGGAAAATCTCAGGTGTTCTATATGCATGTCCATATCCATGTCTATTTCCATGTAAACAAA
>JASAND010017291.1:0-69598 GCA_030248195.1 Trissonchulus latispiculum | reverse complement strand
TGTAAAATGTAAAATTATATATAATCTGTTTACATTATATATACATATTAAGAGTGAGTATGGCTGCTAGCCGATCTTATATATAGTTCTTATCTGATGATACGGGAAATTATTAATTTTATACTACGGTCGTTTTTAGCAATGGTAAGGATGACTTACCATGCTTGTCTTGTTTTTTCCTCCCCACCCTTTTCTTACCTCCCCCCCCAAACCCCACAGCACTTATATATAGGGGCCAAAAAGTTAGCTAAATGTTGTCATTTTTAAAATATTTTCTCACTGTTTGATTTAGACGCCTTAAAGCTGTGAAAAAAACGTCTAAAATGATAAAACAAACATTGTTTTGACGAAAAAAGCGTTAATACAGAAAATACCAAAACCATCAGTGCAAAAAACCTGGGGGGATTCCGACGGATGGCGGGGGGGGGGGGGGTTGTCGCCGAATATTGTCCAAAAACCCCTAAATTTTCAATTTTTTCGCCATTTTTGGTCACCGTTACCAATAATCTGGAGGGGACTAGGGGAGGCAGCAAAATCTGAAAACCTGGGGCCTGGGGGAGCCTTGCGCAAATCTATCACCCGCGAAATGTGATGGGGCACCCCATAGTTTCCATTGGATGAGGGGGGTACTCCCCCCAAAATTTTTACCCGCTCCCAGAATTTTTAACATACCCTCCCCCAACTTTCGGCTACCCCCCCCCCCCGAACCAGTGCCGTGCCGGCCGAGTGGTTAAGGCGTTCGACTTCGGATCCGATAGTCCGAGGTTCAAATCCCCGCTGCCACAAGGCTTTCACAAATCCCCTTGAGCAAGAAACTAAGCACATATCGGTTCGCCGTGGGCTCTAGCCAACCCAGCTATCCATCCTTAATTGGTCGGTAAATGGGTATAGCCATGGGGTGAAAAAATCCACCCCCTTTTTGGGGGGAAACAACCCACCCGCCTCCTGGGTCATGGGTTGGAGCTATGAGCTCCAAAACATATACCAACAGAAAGCGCGACTCTTTCTAACCTAATGTGTGCAAAGATCGAGTCATTTGGTTCACTCTTGCTCATTTTATGACATTTTGAAAATGATATATACCTACTTTTTGGTCCAACCTTCCAAAAATTTGGCAAAAGTTTGGACCGATGTAACTTTTGACTGGGTTGGGCTAGAAAAGTTTTGCAAATATCTGCAATGATGGCAAGTCTTCCTCTTTGCACACAGCAAAAATTAGACTGATCCGCTGCACCGTTAGACTCAGGGTATTTTTTAGGGATTTTTTTTCGGGGGGGGCGGCTTCGGGGGGCCCCCCCCCCGGCCGGGGGGGGAAGAAATTTTTCGGGGGGGGGGGGAAATTTTTTTGCAAAAATCAGCCAAAAAATGGTATTTTTTGGCGTATTTTTTACGCATGGTGATACGCTAAAAGTTCTCAAAAATGCCAGGATTTAAGCTAAAAATCGCTATTTTTACGAAAACGAAAAATTTTTGAAAATTTGCCTATTTTTGGCAAAAATTTGGGCACCCAAAAAATCCCGGGGGGGGAAGCAAAAATCCCGGGAGGGGCGATTTCGGGGGGGGGGAAGGCATTTTCGGGGGGGGGGGAAGGTCAATTTCGGGGGGCGGGCCCCCCCCCCCGCCCCCCCCCCCCCCTGTAAAAAATACCCTGGTTAGACTGGCACATTGCCAAACGTGGCGGGGAAAAAACCCACCCAAATTTTTTTGAAAAATTTTTTACCAGCTCAACTGGGAAACAATTCGGGACTGTAGTACGATATTATCGAGGACGCTGCGGCACCCTATGCTGTCAGATTTGGACAATTTTGAATACTTGGGTAGCTAGAGGCATAAAACCCTAAAAGTGCAATTTCGCTGCTGGATGACCCAGCAGCACTAGCGTAGCCCGAAAAAAATTTCGGGGGGGGGGGCAAGCCAAAAATTTTTCAAACTTAACTGTAGCATTGCAATGTTGCTAAAAACATTTTATTAAGTTAGCTTATTTTTCGGGCTTTAAACTAGCAGTTTCTGAGATATAGAAAATTCAAAATGCCGCCGTTACATGATTTTGGCAACTGACACCAGTTGGGGGTCTGGAGGCGGAGCCCCCCAGAAGTTGACGAATTTTTAAATTTTGCTGCCTGAAATGAATTTTTTCTGAGCACATTTTTCCTCGTGTAAGGTAAGGTAAGATATAATTATAAAGGTTAGCATAATCTAAAGTACATATATAGTTTGATTTCAATACGTAACAGAAAGCCTATTCGGAAATTTATCTGAAGGGAAGTGAATGAATGAACAAATGCTAACTTCTATACTATAACGTTATACGGTAGCCAAAAGATGTTTGCTATTTTCCAGAAAAAAGTGCGTACTTAAGCATTTTTTGAGCAAAACACGGTAAATCGGTACCAAACTTTACTACATTATACTAACTAAGATCAGGCATATTATATACATTTGCGATTATGTAAATTGAAATGAAATTTTGGAATTGACTACAAAAAATAAATAATAATTCGCGCCGAAGGCGCGAAAAATTTTTGGATTTTAGTCCTAAACTGTATTAATTTTCATCAATTTCCAGGCTGAACGCAGTATACAGCTGCTGTCTGCGTCATAAAATTTCCTGATGATAGATATTTCCAGGGGGGCAACCCAATTTCGGGGGGGGCATGCCCCCCTTGCCCCCCCCCTGGCTACGCGCCTGCCCAGCAGAGGTCTAATTGTGACTTTTAATAGCCAATTGTACGTAAAAAGCCATTCTCTACACGTTAGAATAATAAGTTTTATCAAATTACATCGTTTTTAGCATTTTTCAAAAATTGCCCTATGTTTGTGTTAAACTTTATGAAACCTGTCCATTTGATGCTGCATTTTCAATGGCACATGAGATCTCAAAAAAGCTACCTAGGTCGGGTTTTTTGACTCATGCTAACTAAAAAAGAGTTGAATTTTACACAGGAAGTGTCAGAATCGCGCTACGACAATTTTTAGGACCTGTGAGGGGAGGTGTGGGTTTATTTTCCCCCCATTTGGGTTTTTTCCCCCCCCATTGGGTTTTTCCCCCCGCTACTTTTTGCATTATACCGGCCTAACCGTACAACCTAGAGAAGTGCAAATGGGCTTAAAAGAAAGTTCTAAGTACGCCAAGTACGATGGTATATAAAGTTCTCAGCTAGCCCTTATAACAAAGAAGTTCCAGCCAAAATCCGAAAAAGTGGGTTTTTCCCCCCATGGCTATACCACTTATGTGGGAAGGTAACAGGAGACTGTGTAGGCATCTGCTCTGAGGAGCTGTCCCCTCCTCCACAGTTGCAGCTATCGTCAGAGGTAGCACTCCTGGCTCCAGTGGCTTGTAATCGGGGATGAGCACCGACGCCCTGTATATTCTCGCATGAGGATAGGAGTTACTCCGGGGTCCTTTACCTTTACCTTACCCCGAACCAGTGGCGGCGCCGGCGGGGGGCGGGGGCCGCGGGGCCCCCCTCTTTGCGATTTGGGCACCTCCCTTTGGGGTGTCGGGCCCCCTCCCTTGAAAATTTTTCAGCTGTTTTTAAGCATAATTTGAGTGTTTTAAAGAATTTTTTCAAAAATCGGTAAATTTTTGCAAAAATCGAAAAATTTTTGCTAAAACGAGAGAAAATTTTTGGAAAATGAAGGTAAAATTTCCTAAAATTTGGCAAAATTTTAGATTTCCCAACAAAAAGGTCGCCGGATGTTTGGATCGGGCCCCTCCCTTTAAAAAATTGGCGCCGCTACTGCCTCGAACCCCCCTCCCCCCCAGCGATCTTTCGACCCAAATAGTTAAATTTCGCCAAAAAATGGTTATATATTTTTTGAAAAAACTTTTCTAAAATTTTGACTTAAGATCACTTTAAAACGGTGCAAAACGCCCAAAACGTTAAAAACAGGCCTTATTTTGAAAAAAGGGCTAAATTATCGAAAATTTAGCATTTTTTGAAATTTCTGAGGTCTGAATTCTGGGGAAGTTGATGGGGGTCCTCCCATAGTTTCACCAGGGGGGGGGGTCGGGGAGGTATCCCCCCAACATTTTCGACCAACTTTACCCCCCAGATTTTTTGACTATCCCGCCCCTCACTTGGGGCGAAAAAGTTAACTAAATTTTGCTAAACATGGTCATTTTTTGAAAACTTATGCTGAAAATTTGGCTTAAAATTGGATTAAAACGATGTAAAAAACGTTTTAAACAATAAAAACAAGCCTTGTTTTGACAAAAAATACAGAAAATTTTTTTGAAAAGTTTTAGGCAATTTTTTGTATTTTCTGAGGTCCGAATTTTGGGGGGCCTTCCGGGGGGGGGGGGTGGGGTCCTCCCCATCACATTTCGGGGGTCGACCACCAAATTTCCGAAGCTCGCCCCCAACCAAAATAATTTCCGGTGAAACTATGCCCCCCAGAGACCCAAAGTTCCAGGGAAACTATGTCTCCCCGAACCCCGCCCCAAAATTGGAGCCTCAGGAAATTGTCATAAAAATGTAAAATTTTCTGTATTTTAACGCTTTTCCCGTGACCCCCCCCCCCCCCCCCCCCCGGTGAAACTATGGTTACCCTCCCCCCTCCCCATCTATTATCAAAACTTTCGGTGAAACTGGGTATATACTATTCAAGGTTTGAAGTCCAAAACAAAATAATATTGAGTGAGTCTGAAAGCCCATAAAGCCGTTAAAAATGTAGATTTCTCGCAATAATAAACACCTTAGGCTACTGGCTTTTTCCTAGGCAAAAATTTCTGGGGGGGGGGGGGGTATTTCTGGGCAGGGTATTTTTAGGCATTTTTTTTTCGGGGGGGGGGGGGCTTCCCGAGGGGGGGGGGGGGCCGGGGCCCAGGGGGGGAGAAATTTTCGGGGGGGGGAAGATTTTTTAGCAAAAATGAGCCAAAAATTGGTATTTTTTGGCGTATTTTGCATGGTGAAACGGCCAAAAAAGTTCTCAGAAATGCCAGGATTTAAGCTAAAAATAGCTATTTTTTCGAAAAAATCTCCGGCGAAGCCGGAAATTTTTGAAAATTGGCCTATTTTTGGCAAAAATTTGGGCCTCCAAAAAATCCCGGGGGGGGGGGGGGGGGGGGGCGATATCGGGGGGGGGAAGGCATTTTCGGGGGGGGGGGAAGGTCAATTTCGGGGTAAAAAAAATAAAAAAATACCCTGGTCTGGGGGCCCCCAGGCATAGGTGTATGTATAGCCATGGGGGGAAAAACCCACTTTTTCGGATATTGGCTGGAACTTTTTTGTTATAAGGGCTAGCTGAGAACTCTATATACCATCGTACTTGGCGTACTTAGAAATAGTACTTTCTTTTAAGCCCATTCGCACTTCTCTAGGTTGTACCGTTAGGCCGGTATAATGCAAAAAGTAGCGGGGGAAAAACCCCAATGGGGGGAAAAACGCAAATGGGGGGAAATAAACCCACCCCTCACAGGTCCTAAAAATTGTCGTAGCGCGATTCTGACACTTCCTGTGTAAAATTCAACTCTTTTTTAGTTAGTATGAGTCAAAAAACCCGACCTAGGTAGCTTTTTTTAAGATCTCATGTGCCATTGAAAATGCAGCATCAAATGGACAGGTTTCATAAAGTTTAACACATAAACATAGGGCAATTTTTGAAAAATGCTAAAAACGATGTAATTTGATAAAACTTATTATTCTAACGTGTAGAGAATGGTTTTTTACGTACAATTGGCTATTAAAAGTCACAATTAGACCTCTGCTGGGTCATCCAGCAGCGAAATTGCACTTTTAGGGTTTTATGCCTCTAGCTACCCAAGTATTCAAAATTGTCCAAATCTGACAGCATAGGGTGACGCAGCGTCCTCGATAATATCGTACTACAGTCCCGAATTGTTTCCCAGTTGAGCTGGTAAAAAATTTTTCAAAAAAATTTGGGTGGGTTTTTTTCCCCGCCACGTTTGGCAATGTGCCAGTCTAACGGTGCATCGGATCGGTCTAATTTTTGCTGTGTGCAAAGAGGAAGACTTGCCATCATTGCAGATATTTGCAAAACTTTTCTAGCCCAACGCAGTCAAAAGTTACATCGGTCCAAACTTTTGCCAAATTTTTGGAAGGTTGGACCAAAAAGTAGGTATCATTTTCAAAATGTCATAAAATGAGCAAGAGTGAACCAAATGACCTGATCTTTGCACACATAGGTTAGAAAGAGTCGCGCTTTCTGCTCTCTGGTATATTTTGGAGCTCCTAGCTCCAACCCGTGACCCAGGCGGCGGGTGGGTTTTTTTCCCCCAAAAAGGGGGTGGGTTTTTTTCACCCCATGGCTATAATTGGGGGGGGGGGTAATCCCCCAGCCATTTTTCCAAACCCCCCCCCCAGAAATTTTTGGGGGCCCCCGGACCCCCCAACGGGGGGGGGGGGGGGGGTGCGAAAATTGGCCAAAATTTGGGTATTTTTAGGGTAAATTTTGCAAAATTTCTCAAAAAGTCCAAATTTTTGGCTTAACGTGCTTATTATCGCGAGAAATACAGGTATATAACGGTTTTATGGACTCCTAAACTCAATATTGACCTTATTCTGGACTCAGAAACATGTTGGCAATCAAGTTTTCGAGTTTAAAAACACTGTCTAATGTCAAAATTACTTAATGCTTTCGTGTTTTTCGGCATTAGCAATAGCTGAAAATGCGATTTTTGGCATAAAAATTGAAAAATTTGTTTGGCGGAGGTTTGGGGGGGTTTGGGATTGGGAGGACTAAAATAGGGGCCCCGCCCCCAAAATTTCGGGGGAGGGCCCCACCACCATAGTTTCCTTTGGGGGGGGGGGGGTTGGGGGGTATCCCCCCACCAAATTTTTGACCAAATTTACCCCCCCCCCAGATTTTTTTACTTTACCCTCCCCCAACTTTTGGCTGCACCCATAGGTGTGTTAGGGGGGGGACCCCTCCCCTCAAAAGGAGGGGTCGCCAACCCCCCCCCCCTCAAAATTTTTTCCTACCCCCTCCCCCCAAATCAATTTTTTTCAGACCCCTCCCCCCTAAAAATTTTCAAACCCCTACCTAAATTTTTGAAAGTTTTTAGCTAAAAATTCGAAATTTTTCTAAAAAATTCCAAAAATCAGCGAAAATTTGCTAGAATTCGCTTAATTAAGCTAAAAATCGTTAAAAATAGCTGTAAATTGAGAAAATTTTTAAATTTTTCAATGAAAAACCGACTTTTTTCGAAATTTTTCGCCGACCCCCCCTCGAAAATTTTTCTTACCCCTCCCCCCAAATCGACTTTTCGCGACCCCCCCCCCTCCCCCTTTTTTCGCCAAACCCCCTCCCTACTTTTTTCTGAAGCCCCCACCCCCACTTTTTTCGCCAGCCACACCTATGCCCCGAACCCCCCCCAACGATTTTTGGACCCAAAAAGTTAGCTAAATTTGGTCAAAAAATGGTCATTTTTTGAAAAAGTTTTCTAAAATTTTGACCTAAAATCGCTTTAAAACGGTGCAAAAACACCTAAAACGTTAAGAACAAGCCTTATTTTGATGAAAAAAGGGCTAAATTACAGAAAATTTTGCATTTTTTGGCCATTTTTCGAAATTTCTGAGGTCCGAATTCTGGGCGGAGTTGGGGTGGGTACCCCCATCACATTTTGGAGGTCAGCCAAGATTTACCCCCCCCCCCAGACCCAAAGTTCCAGGGAAACTATGCCCCCCACCCCAAATCCCCGTTACACCTATGCCCCCAGGTCAGGGGGGGGGGCTCGGATTTCTGGGGGGGGGAACAAAAATTTTTCAAAAAATGCCTAAAAATTGCTATATTTTGCTGCTAAGCTAAAAAATTAACTATTTTTAACTTAAATTTAAGCTTAAAATAGCTAAAAAATGCTTAAAAATGGGTAAAAATCCGGCGAAGCAGGAAAAATTTTTCAAAATTTACCCTCAAAACCCTATTTTTCCGGGCATTTTAGAGTTCTGGGTGGGGAAGGTCCGAATCCTGGGGGGGGGGGGAAGCCAGGGCTAAAAATTGGACATTTTAGAAAGTTTTTGCAGACTTTTCTTCACCCACACCTCTGCTGTCCAGCTCAAGCCCCCACCCATATGGTTTCGTCTGTCTAAGCCAACAAAACTAAAACTTATAATAATTATGGCAGAAAAGACAATTAAATTTCATTTGAAAAACTAATTCTCAATAAAATTTGACTCTAAGCGATCTGGCATCAAATATACAAACACTAAGAAAGAAATCCTTCCAATGCTGCATTGAAGATTTAATCCTCTACTTCGGGCACTCTCTATATTTTGCTTTCGGCACAACCTGCGTTCGATGAGCGGACGACCTGCACGGTGTATTTATTTTACCCATCGTCAAGTTTGCCAAATAGCGTTTGCTATGCCCCAACAAACAGAATTAGATTATATATCTGCTGTTGCATTTTCAACAACAGTACGGTTAGCAATGTCTAATCTACATAAGCTATATAGAAACATTCAATTACAATTCAAAATTCAAAATTAAAGCTGTACGCATTACGCAGCTACCTGCAAACCGTACTTGGAAATCAAATTTAATTCGGTTACTAAACTGTTACAAGACGATCTCGTTAGTCTTTCAACTAGCTTACCAGTGACGAGTGTAAGCGAAGAGGTGGGGTCGGTTCCAGGCATGTGCAGGAGGGGATAATCTGGGGGAGGGGTGAGCAGGCGGCTGCCGGAAAACCGCATTTTTTTCGGTTATTTGCCCAAAAACCGGAGAAATCCGGATTCTGGGGGGGTGAGCTCCAGGTCTGGGGGTGAAAACCCCCCCCAAACCCCCCCCCCCAGTACATATTGTATGGTCGGTTCCAAGTTTCAAAAACCGGTTCCCGTTCCGGTTCTAGGGTACCGCCTACAGTTACTGTTCCGGTTCCGGTTCCGTTCCTAGCTTCCGGTTTGCGATTCCCGCTTCCAAGTACGAAATTTGTAGTTAAAAGTTTAACATTATTTAACATTCAATGCAGGCCCAAATTAGGGTAAATTCCAGTTAATTGTGGTTGGGAGTGGAGAGTTGGGCGTGAGATTTTGGGGATTCCAGATCTGCTATATAGTGGGTCTTGGCTGAATTGTCGGCATTCGCTGGCAACTTTGGTGCTTGCTAACTTGTTTTTATGTAGTTTTTGGTTAATTTAGACAGTTTATTTCGTGCTAATTTTGTTATTGAGTTCAAGTTGGCTATTTCAATAAAACCGTTGTAATTTTTTCTCGGTGTTATAGTTGGTCAGGATCGTCTGCTTCGGTGTCGCACACCACCGGTTGTAGAATATTTCCTTGATTTTACCCTAAAATATTCAAAAGTGGGTGCTAACTTTATGAAAAATCAATCTAAATTATACTGCTGTGTACGGTCCAACGCCGTACATAGCTAATTCACTTTCGCTTCCATTTTGAGCGCAAATTCATTCAGTCTGGATTCAAACTTCTCTCGGACCGGTGGTTTTGGCGTTTCTGCATATCTCTATATCCACGTCACTCACCTTTGGGTTTTGGTCGGGGGTTGCTTCCCCCTTTATTACGAGTAATCACTTGCTCTCTTTGGGGCACAATCTAACTAGATTAAAGGAGACGACAATGGTTTATTAATCTCGAAGACTCAAACTTAACACAACATACATCAAAACTATAGTACGACCAAAAAATGTGTGTACAAACTTCGACCATTTATAGCAGATTAACCTTTGGAGTAAACCCCAACAATGTATATATTTTTAGAATCCTCTGGAACTCGAGAGTTCGAAAGCCCAAAAAATTCCGGAATTCCGGGTTTCATTCACGGAAAATCTAAAAGTTTAAGTTTTTCGCCAAATTTTTATCGCAATCAAAATTTTGTTTTCACGATCGAATAGAGCTGGTCCCGCTGCATATTTTTTGCTCACATATTTTTTCACGAAAAATGCACTCCACCTCAGAAATTCCGGGTTTTCAAAATTTCCGATTTTAAAAAATTTTCCAACACCCCACAAGATGGATATCGTTCGTAAGCTCTTTTCGAGCTGAACAACTTTTTTTGTAAGAGAATGAACTCTTGAAAATGCACACATTTCCTGAATTCGAGAAAACAGGATTCTCGGATTTTCCTGATTTTAAAAGGTTTCCAATACCCCAGCCAATATGGATATCAGCTGAAAGTCTTTGATGAGCTGAACAAATCTTGTCATAGAACCATTATCTGAAAATGCACCAAATTCCCGAAATTCACGAATTCCGGATTTCACTCTAGCTTAGAAGGTTTTAGCGAATTCCGAGAACTGGGCTCATTTCTGCGAGTTGCTTCTATTACAAGATTTGTTCAGCTCATCAAGAGCTTTCGAATGATACCCATATTGTGGGGTATTGGAGAAAATTTTTAAAATCCGGAAAATCCCGGAAAATTCTGTTTTCTCGAATTCCAGGAAATGTGTGCATTTTCAAGAGTTCATTCTATTACAAAAGTTGTTCAACTCGATAAGAGCTTTCGAATGATACCCATCTTGTGGGTATTGGAGAAAATTTTTAAAATCCGGAAATTTTGAAAACCCGGAATTCCGGAAACTGGGTGCATTTTCGTGAAAAACTTGTGAGAGCAAAAATATGCAGCGGCACCAGCTCTATTCGATCGTGAAAACAAAATTTTGATAGCGATAAAAATTTGGCGAAAAACTAAAAATTTTAGATTTTCCGTGAATGAAACCCGGAATTCCGGATTTTTCCGGATTTTCGAAATCTTCTGAGGTTTCTAAAAATATATACATTGTTGGAGTTTACTCCAAAGGTTAATCTGCTATAAACGGTCGAAGTTTTTTCACACATTTTTGGTCGTACTATAGTCTTTAGTCTGGTCGAGGAAACTATCGATAATCGATAGTGCGATTATACTGAGTAACAGTGTAAGGACAGACAGCGCCTTCTGAACAGAATTTTGAAAATAGCAAAAAGTTTCAGCAAAGCGTGCTTTAAGAATTATACTGGAGATAACATTTTCTATTTCTCTAACAATACTACCCTGCCTCTAAAGAATTAAGTTTGTAAAAAACATCAACGCTGTTAAAAGTTGAAAGCCAAATTGGAAAGACGAACTCATATGTCGCGTGTCGCGTGTCGCAGAGTCGTATCTTGCGTGACGCTTGTGTTGTGACTGTGTTCACAGCATGTGAAGACAAAAGTGTCATGCGACAAGTTGTCGTGCATCGTAGGGAGTTGAAAATGTTTTAACCTTAGTCGCGTGTCGCGTGCCTCTAGCCTGTGAAATGGTGGCTATGGTTGAGGGTTGCACTGAAATATCCTGCGACAGGAAATCAGCCTATGAACACATCAGTCATGTGACAAGCGACATAGGACTTGCGACACGCGACCGGCGACAATTGATAACCTGTGAATCGGGCTTTGCTTCAATACCAATTAGAATGTTAGAATAAAAATTTTAAACAAGTCGTTATAATTAATTTACACATTTACAAAACTACATTTTGGAATCGGACTGTTCACTGCTTATGCCATGGCTCGGGTCTGGGCGCTATTGCTGTACTTCGGGCCTTTGACGCTGGCTAGAGCACGAACCAAGACGGAACTGAAAAGTCACTGGGCAGAGAATGGTCAGTAAGTGTTGTATTGCACAACTCTTCTTCTAAATGAAAAAGCAGTCACTAATAGGTATATATGTCGTAGGTAAACGCCCTATACCGGAAAATTGCCAATTTCTATAAGACTTGCTAGGAAAAATGCAAACGACCAGTTTCTCTGGAGAATGCGGTTATAGCCGGTTTCTCTGCAGGGAAAACTCTAACAGTGCAGACTATATTTATCTTAAAGTATTACAAGACGCATATGTAATGAATTTGAGTAATTACTTTGGCTCCTCAAAGTCGTGTTTCGAATTGACCTTACAACCTTTGACCTTAGAGTCAATTAAACATACCATTACATCGTTACGTTTAAATTTTGTACAGTTGATTTGAAATAACACTGTAATAAATAACCCTCTATTTTTGGTACTTTCTGGTATTCTACGTGTATAATCTAATAGTATGTGATGTTGTTAGTGCATAGGTTTTGAATAGAATTTTTTAATTTAAATTTTTAAAGCTAATTATTTAATTTACTTCGTATATTATCAATTTTTCAATTGCAAACTAATAAATTTCGTAGCTTTATAATAATATAACAATGACAAACAACATTGTAGAATCCTTTAAAAATTATCAATTATGTAAACTGTGAATTATAAATAAGTTAAGCAGTTGCATACGCAAATTATTATTATTATTGTTTAAAAAATTATCGTACGTATCATAATTTTGTTGGTGCACACAAGTAAATTTTGAATCCTTTAAATTTTAATAAACTTGAATCAAAATGAATCTAAATAAATTTAATATGCGATAATTATACAGATTAATTACGTATAATTTGCTACTTTGAATTTGTTTGTTTTTGAAGTTTGCAGAATGGATTTTTACGATGATCTGAAGTTAAATAAGAAATACGATTTCCCATCCGCATCCACATTTGAGCTAATGCTTCACACTTTGAAGCTTAAACCTGGCGAAAAGAGCGACAAAGTCGCTGCTTACGAAAAAAAGCGGATCAAGGATTCCTTTGTTATTCTACTTTCCGAGGGCACCGAGATTATCCAGTCCAAGGTTACGAAGAAACCGCTGCTGTGCAGGGAAAGTGCGATGCTGGTAAGTCTAAGTAATTATTAACATCTTCGATGTAGCTGTGATTCAGTGTAATTAGGAATGCACCGGGGTCTAAGCTTGGGACTAATTTTATTTACTGAACTTTTGCAGTTTGAACGAGCAAAGGTAATGCAAACAACGAATTTCTCACAAGTTTGAATTAAGTTTAAAATTTTCGAAAATTCAGGGTTTTGAATGCCCAAAGTGCAGTGGGAACCGAAAATAAATATGCTATTAAATATACGTATGATTGTTGATTAGTAATGTTCACTGAGCCAAATTTTAGCTCCTGAGCTCCGGTTGGGCAAACCCACACACTAGCGTATCCAGAAAAAATTTCGGAGGGGGGCAAGCCAAAGTTTTTCAGAAATTAGTGCTGAAACGGAACCTGTGGAGCCAGGTTTCAAGTGCAATCTGGTATTTTTGAGGTATTTTCGTGGAAAACTTGGACGTGGACGTGGAAAACCGCAGGAAATATTTATCAGAATTAAAATTTGGTGTTAAATTTTTGCATGCCCCCCTCGCCTCTCCCCCCAAAAATGGCCCCGCCCAAATCAGAGGGTGTCCCTCTTGGTCCCAAAACGAAATTTTGCGCTAAAAAATCACCAGAAGACCATATTTTCAACTGATTATTTTTGCACTTGGACTTTCAGTGGTGCACGGCTTCCTTAATTTCTTTCTTTCTTATGTAATTTTGTATTTTAGATCCTCCAACAGCACCACGACAATTCCGGACATCCTGGACGGGATACTGTGATCAGAACTATTCATGACACCTACCACAATATCCCCCACGCCGTTGTATCCAAATATCTCAAACTCTGCAGCATCTGTAACTCACGTGCGGCTATCCCAAAGCCAGTTGCAGGAAAGCCCATTCTCTCGAAAGGAGTCATGGATCGTCTTCAGGCCGACTTAATCGATCTGAAAAATACTCCCGACGGGCGTCAAAAATGGATTCTTCAGGTGAAAGATCATTTTTCCAAGTTTATTTGGACTTTCGCTTTGGAGACCAAAGAATGTAAACCCGTATCAGATCACATTCGCGCCATCTTTCTTTCATTTGGCCCTTGTCGGATCTTGCAGACGGATAATGGTGCTGAGTTTCGAGGGCACCATTTGACCGACATGCTTAAAGAATTTCCTACTGTTCGCTTATGCCATTCCAGACCCCGCCATCCTCAGTCTCAGGGTTTGATTGAAAGAGCAAACCACACTTTGGAAGACCGCATTGGTGCATGGATTCAACAAACCGGAAGTACCGACGGTTGGTCACGCGCCCTAGGCAAGCTAACCTTTGACATCAACCGTTCCTACTGTCGTGTCACTGGCACCACGCCTTTTGAGATTATGTTCGGCAGAAAAGCGAGAGATCCTGCAGCTCCTGTCATTGATGACGAACTTGCCAACGAAGACAATACTGAAGCATCATTAAAAGAGTCAGAAGAAGAAGAAGAAGAAAAGGAAGAAGAAGAAGAAAATGAAGACGAAAAAGAAAAAGAAGAAGAAAAAGAAGAAGAAGAAGAAGACGAAGGAATGGAAAAAGAACAAGAAGAGAAGGAAAATGAAGATCAGCATCCCAGTGGGCAGCCTTGGTTGCTGTACTTGCGAAATCCTCCAGCTGTTATAGCCATAGGAATAAGGTGCCAGCAACTTTCTGTCCATGGTTCTCCTGTTAAGCAGGATGAAATTCCTTTCCAGGTGCTTCATGTCCTCACTGACCATCCGCCGTCCTGTGGGCCGTTCGATGAGCCGATCACCAGTGGTTCCTTTGTCAAATGGAAACAGCAAGAAGCCACTAGTGAGCTTGGCAACACCATTGAATCGGTAAAGAATAGAATCCCTGCCTTCCTACGGTACCTTCACGATCGAGACAGTCAAGGAAGACAATATCTGGCAAAGAGAAAATCGGCACCTCATTCCAATATTGCTGTGGGTAGCAGTGTTGCCGTGAAGATTCCTCGTGTTGACAGGTCCAATGTGGATCAGAAAAATTTGGTGGCTAAGGTTGTCGAAAGAAAAGGTGATATCGTGAGACTTCAGACTGGAGCAGGTGTAATTGAAAGTGGTTTCCATGTTGATAATTGTTATCCATGTAGCAGCGTTCAGGTTTATCCTAATCCTGCCGAAGCGTCCACTGTATCAGTTGTAACTGCATTTCGCAGCGTAACCAGTTATAGCAAAGCAGGTTGTGTGTGTAATTGCAAGGGCGGGTGTTCTACCAAATTGTGTAAATGTATGAAGAATGGTGCAAGTTGCAATAGCAAATGTCATAAGGGTATTACTTGTAAAAATAAGTGTTGATTAGATTTATAACAGTATAATGTACGTTGCTTTTATGTAGTGAATCGGTTGCAGACGTAACATTACAATGATTGATTAAACGTTGAAATTTTCAATAAACCATTTGAATTTGAACGATTAGAATTTGTCAGTAGGTAAGCTTTGATTTGGGTAATAACTAGGGTTATTTAAACGAAAATTGAAGCGAAGATGTAAACATTGTTCACAGGTTTCCAAAATATTTACAGAAACCACGGTTTGAGTTTTTCCTGCAGTGAAACTGACTATAACTGCTTTCCCTGCAGAGAAACCGGCTATAACCGCATTCTCCAGAGAAACTGGTCGTTTGCATTTTTCCTAGCAAGTCTTAGGGAAATTGGCAATTTTCCGGTATAGGGCGTTTACCTACGACATATATTTTAAAACTATTATGAAACAAGAAATAGTAACTTTTGAATTGCTCATTGACCAAAAATTTTGAAAATTTTAGCAAAAATGTTCCATAAGCACCTGACAAAAAGGTTATGTTTGTTTTGCATTACATTTTACATTACTGTGTTAGGCTTTGTCTTTATCATTTGCCAAAATTAGCTTGTCATGGACTTTATATTCTAAAGTGGAAATTTTTAACCCACGGGCAAAACTTGCTGGTTGTATAGGCCAGCCCCTTATTCAATCTATTGCGCACGTATGTTTAACGCCAAAGCCACACCTCAGAGAGATGATTCGAAGTTTTCTACTCTTTCTACTGAGTCTACAGGAAGTTCTGTTGTTAAACATTGATTACTTAATGCAACTCACGTGGCAGCAATTTATCCTCTAATGGAACTACTTGTGCCAATAACAATTTATGTAGTAGTTAAGTGTATGAACACCCTGCATGACAGCAATTTATGATTCTTCTAACTTCAACAGAGTAGAAACCATATACTACGTTGCAGTTACTAAAGTTTTACACATCTCACTCTAGTCTAGTGGGTTCCAGTTATACGGCTCACTCCAGCTCATACTCCGGTTAGGAAGAAGCAGAACAGCTAATAGTAATTGTCGTAAATAAATAGTAATTAAGTAAGTGAGTATTAGTATAAATAATTATTAGTAAGTAAATAATAATTTTTACACTCGCTTTCACTGGGTGACTTGTAAATAAGTACTTGTTTTTAATTCGATGGATCTATTTGAACTATCTCAAAATGCAGTAAATAATTTGCCACAAATTGTCTCAAAATTGTTTCCGTTTCAAACATTTAAATGAGCCTTAGTGTTATAGTAACTTTTCAATCAAGACCCTGAACCCGAAGTGACACGCGGGTCGATGCGGGTGGGGTTATGCCGGTAAAAAATTTGTCTGACCGGCCGAGCCGAGCCGAACTGTTTTTTCTTTTCGAACTTCGAAGCCCGAGTCAATGCCCGAATGACCCGATGACCAGCCTTGACCAGAATCGACTCATATCCCGAGCCGCCCAAGCAGCCCTAGTGGCGCGAATTGATTCACTGAAGGAGCAGTTCTAGTGTTCCGACCCAATGGACGTACCGGCGGGGCCAGGCCTAAATATAAGAGCATCCAGGATATCGTGCGCCGGAGCTCATCATTGTTTCATTGCCCAAAGGACATTAATGACACCTCAAATGATGACTGCTACCGTGGAGGAGGGACCAGACTCCACAACGCAGATGCTATATACAGTACTCTGTTACTTCTTATGTTCATTAAAGAATTTTATGATGGTTAATGCTGGTTAAATAATTTGTAATTGTTAGTGTTGAAGCAATGGTGACTCTATCGATTCATGGAATTGACAGGATTCTATCCTGGCCAAATAGATTGGGCCGATTTCATTGGTCATTTGTAGTATTACTGGCAGCTATTTGTTGCGGATATCAATTTTATACAAACATTAAGTTCTACCTTATCTACGAAGTGGATGTCAGCCTTGAGGTATGTCTATAGATAAGTGGCTCTGTTAGAAATGCTGTAGACAAAATATTGGCACAAAAACCAACTAATGCTATTTACTTTGAAAGTTGTCCTGAAAGTAACTTTCCAAGTATATTATGAGGTTACTAAAATTTTACTAGTGAAGCAGGCAGTGTACTAACATTAACAGTCGACCTTATTTAGCAGTGAAGTCGTTTGGTCACTAACCGAACCGGTCTTATTAATTCGTGCAAAAGCAAGTCGAAAAACTTTTTCTCAGTTCCATCCTCAAAATACCGTAATTGTATGTCCATGTAGATTACAACATTTTATATTTTATATTTATATTTTGCGCATAAGTTAATTTATATGTAATTTATATGACTATCGAAAGCTGTTATTATGAACTTCACTAAATTCTACAGGTACGACCAAAAAATGTGTGTACAGACTTTGAAGTAAAGTAAAGTAAACCCCAACAATGTAGATATTATTAAAATCGTCAGGAACTCGAGCTTTCGAAAATCCTGATAAATCCGCAATTCCGGTTTTTATTTACGGAAAGTCTAAAATTTTTAATTTTCGCCGAATTTTTATTGCTATCGAAATTTCGTTTCCTCGATCATATACAAATGGTCCAACTGCATATTTTTGGTCCTACAAGCTTTTCACGAAAATGCACCCATTTCCGGAATTCCGAGTTTTCAAAATTCTCGCAGTTTAAAAATTTTTTCCAATACCGACAAGATGGGTATCATTCGAAAGCTCTTAACGAGCTGAACAACTTTTATACTAAAACGAACTTTTGAAAATGCATCATTCGAAAGCTCTTAACGAGCTGAACAACTTTTATACTAAAACGAAATTTTGAAAATGCACTCAATTCTCGGAATTCACGTAAAACCGTAATTTCCGGATTTTAAAACTTTTCTCCAATACCCTACAATATGGGCATTATTTGAAAGCTCTTGATGAGCTGAATAACTTTTACAATAGAATCAATACCTGAAAATGCACCAAATTCCCATAATTTACCAAAACCGGATCTAGCACTAGCTAGCATGTTATTCCTGAATTCCGGGAATTTCGTGCATTTTCAGACATTTGTTCTATTACAAAAGTTGTTGCTCGTTAAGAGCTTTCGAATGATACTCATCTTGTCGGTATGGAATAAATTTAAAATCCGGGAATTTTGAAAACCCGGAATTTCGGATATTGGGTGCATTTTCGTGGAAAGCTTGTTGGACCAAAAATATGCAGTTGGACCAGCTCTATTCGATCGTGTGTATAAAATTTCGATGGCGATAAAAATCCGGCGAAAAACCAAAAATGTGTCTTCGATGAAGTCCTGATCTTGGCGAGAGATGAAATCATGAAAAAGTGAGCGAAAATGACGAAAATTTACTTGCTTAAATATATATAAGCAAAGCTAATTTGCATATTATGGAAGTTCTTAATTCTTAATTAGCATATTTATTCTGAAGTTCCAGACTTTTCAAACATAAGGAAATTTAGAAATTTCCACACTAGCATTCTCACCATACCATGGAAGCTCACCATGTTGGCTGGAATTGTGCTATCCATGTTTAATCAATGCATGGTGCCACGAAAAACGTCAATGCATACGAAAATTAACTTGCTGTGTCTAAGAATAACAAGTTGTTACACAATAATAGTAGCACTTTTTATCGGTAGACAGAATCCAATCCGTCAAGTGTTCCAGACATCCCAGGTAATTTCATCGAAAATGTGTTTCTGTGTCTGAATAATATTGTTACAAACAAGGTTAAGGGGGAAGTCGCTTTTTGGCCGATTTTTCGACCATCTCCGATTTTGCTCATTTTTAATTTTGTAGTCCCAACGGGTCCTCAAAACAAGACCAGGGGCCGATGTTATCAAATCAAATGTTTACTGAAAATTCCATAGAAATAATCAACGTCCAAACCCGGGTTAAGTCGCTAAAGATAGGCGAGTTAACCCGGGTTTAACGTTGATAGCATCGGCTCCAGAGTGTTTTGTTTAATATTTCTTCTATCGTGCTGTAGAGCCCTTCAAAGGAGACCTCGACATATGTGTGAAGCATAGGAAAATGAAAAAGATAGGTTAAAAAGTTTGTGGCAAAAACTTTTTCGCTGTATGCAAGATACAGCGCTACAACCTTGTTGTACATGTTCAGGACATATCAGAGAGTGCAAAGGCAAAGGCGGAATTGCACCCTTCTGCCTTCTGGTACAATTCTGTTGAGAGTCGGATTTTCGGCGATTTTTCTAAATCAAAATTTTGTAAAAATGGTGCTTTTTGTACCACAAAAAACAGGACCAGCGAAACCTTTTCGCCTCTCCTGCACGATTGGCAAAAGCTAAAGAAATCGCTTGTAGATAGTTGCACTCTACGCAGAATTCTTATGACAGCAGTTTCAAATTTCTACCATTTGTTGCTCTCAAAAAACTTGCCACAAAATGTGCTAATTTTGCCAAAAATTATCATTTTGCACAATTTTCACGTTCTTTTAATAACATCTCACTCGTTACCCTCTCGAAAGTCACCGAAATGGCACATAAAACTCTCAATGCCTGCGGGACATTATGGTAAAGGCAAATGCTTCAAGGTGGAACTTTTCTGTCGTGTCGGCTCCTTTGGTCTCTTGTAGGTCACAAAAGTCAATTTTTGAAATTTCCAAAATATAGACAAATTGGGTATCATTTGATAGCTACTGATCAGCTGAACAACTTTTCTAATAGAACTATGTGTCTGAAATGTAGTACATGAAAGTTAGAGCAAGTTATAGTTTGAGGGCACAGTTAGCTGAAAAGGCACAGTTCACAATTGAAGAATGTACTGTGAACGACTGGCTGGATATCCCGGAGTCGTTTTAGTATTAAAAATATTAGCCAACCCACAGAATTAATTTGCCATATTGGTTGACCCAGATTTGGCTTCCGTTCTGTCTCAACATGGCATTGGTGGGTAAATCACAGTGATTTTCAAGTTTTCCTAATTTATAGCTGACTATCTCTGTCACAGTTTGATTTCGAACTCTGTTTTGTCTTATTTATGAGAACATATGTATCTATATTGTGTGTGAAAATGAGCGAAATCCGTGACTATCGATTTTGACCCAAAGTGATCCCCCTCTTTCTTAAGCGCTCGTCGAAATTTTTGGATTGATGCGTTGGATGTATTTTGCTTTCAGCTGATCAACGAGCAAGAAGTTCCGTTTCCGGCTGTAACTGTCTGCAGCCTCAGTCCTTATCACAAGGAAAAGATAAAACAAATTAATGAATTGAACAAATTGGTTGGTACAGAATTAATGCATTTTAGTCAATCATTAACATTAGGTCGAATCCCTGGGGGGCTTGGCCCAAGAGAATTTTGAGAGGGCTCGTACCTTGAACTGAAATATTCGAGGAGGCTTGTACTAAAAGAATGATTTCACGAAAATTTACGGAATACTAAGGGTAATTTCATTAAACGTTGCAATTTTCTCATATTTACAACAAAATTTTAATTTTTAGAAAAATAGAAAAACGTTTCAAAATTTCAATCTCAATTAAACTAAAAAATGAAATGTAAAAACGTTATTTATCCAATGAAATACGTTTAATGTAAGGAATGAAATTGTCACTCCAGCACCTGAGACCCGCGAAATTCGGGCCTCGGGTGTGACTCGAACCCACGACACGCTCCGACGCTCTGCCAACTGACCTACAGAGGCTACAGACGCACCAAGCTAGAAGGAGTTCGTTTCCAAACTGAAGTGGCAATGAATTAATAATGCGTTATGCAATGTGTATATCCCTAGAGGGAGTTTTTGGTTAATGAAAGAGCTGGCGGCGAACTGTATACCTGCGGTTTAGTTCAGATGATGTTGATGATATAATTCAAAAGAAGTGGAACTAAATTGTATAAACCACTTATTGCCGTCTATATTAAAATGTTTAAAATTAAATTTTTAAAAAGTCATGGTTGATAATTACGTCAGAAACAAGCGATTACAAATTCTTAAGAATAAAGTCTTAAAAGACTTAAATATTCAAAATAGATTATCTAAGTTAAGTTACAGCCGTGTCAATTCGTTTTGCAATGTTTTCACTCACCTGTCGCTATCGCGGAGTTGTTTATCCTTTGACTTCCGGCATATTGTACAACCTTGGTGATCTGTAGGCATATTTTTGAACTGCAGTATCGAAAGGTTTCTTACACAGAAATACTACGTGTCAGCACCAGCTAACGGCAACGCTATACACCTATGAAAATCATCTTTTACATCAAAGAACACCGAGTTGGGAATATATACTTGCTTTAATTTATCATCACTTTCTTAATATCCTTTTTAGCTGAAATTTGTTTCCAGGCTTTATTGCTGACAACATCATACCTCTGGATACGACTATCATTTGCATTCGGTGTATATGATCTTTAACGCAGTTCACGATTTTGGAGATACATAGTTTCCAAAAGCCACTGCATGTTTCCACATTCAGTTTTAAGTTGTATGTTTGTTTGTTTTAGTTTCTTGCTTATGAAGAAATCACAAAACGAATTGCATCAAGTTCTATAGCTGATAACTCGAGAACTAAGAAACTGGTTCGAAATATCAGGGCGGGTAAGATGCTTGACCATATAGCTTTTCGGTCGACCATGTCGCAACTACCATCATCGTTGGCTGGAAACATTGGAAATTTTCCCCAAGTGTTTGTAATCAAAGCTTTAAGACAGCAGCGCATAATTTGACAACTATGCGAGGCCACTCAGCCGTTGTCACAACGCAGAAGATTGCCAAGTGTAACCACGGCTTAACACCAATTTAATCTTTATACAAGAGCTAATTCAGTGACTGAATTTTCAGAGAGGTATTTACTTTCAGATTTTTTCAGTTGCCCAAATTCAAAAACATTAAGAATTCGGATTGCCCAGAATTTTATTCGTCGTCGGAGATATCATTTTAAACGATTTCTCAAGTTTAAGTTAATTTTGAACGATTAAGTACAGTCTGCGGTTCAGGATTTCGGATTTATGAAGCAATTCGCTTTTCCGTTTCGTTGCTATGAAATAGAAGGGAACAATATTTCCACTCCAAATTTAAAAGTTAATATATATTACATTTCAGATGCTAGTGTAGCTTAAGGATAAAGATTAATCTACATACCTACCTAGGCCCGGTCCGCCCGCTCCCAAGTTTTGCATAACTCGGTCCGGTCCGACCGTTCCACCTATTAGGTCTGGCCGAGCTAACGGGCTGAGTGAAGGTCTTTAGTTTACTCCACCTATACGAATCATCAATCACTTAACGAATACATCTCTTTTGGTGGCACGTTATTTTGGAATTTCATCTCCTTTTTTGCAGATGCTATGTATGTATGGAAGCCAGCAAATGTTAATGTTGCCGTAATATACAAAGATTACGTGTATGGAATCAGTAGCGTAAGGAAGAGTTGTAACAGCGCATGCAGGCGACTTCGTCTAACGTGTCATCTTTCATACATTGGAAATTTTGAAAAAACTTTCCATATAGATGTGCTAGCTCCAATATTTTCGATGGCTGGCAGTCCTTGTCATTGCTTTAAAACCTCCTGTACTTCTAATATATGTCCCTATAAAACCAATGAAGGCTTCTGCAAATATGGACAGTATGAAGCAGACACGTAAGAACTGATTTTTGATGATTGATTGGCTACTGAGTTTACAGGTATCATCTTTTCTCATTTCGGTGGGTAAAGTTGCGTTAGGGCTACTTGGCGTTGCGTTAGGGCGTCCTTTTGTTGTACTAAAGCTTCC
This sequence comes from Trissonchulus latispiculum, assembly GCA_030248195.1. Classification (NCBI taxonomy): domain Eukaryota; kingdom Metazoa; phylum Nematoda; class Enoplea; order Enoplida; family Ironidae; genus Trissonchulus; species Trissonchulus latispiculum. The sequence continues at coordinate 46,994 of JASAND010017291.1, read as the reverse complement.
CAGTGTTATGTTAGGGCGCTGTTTACGGTCACACCCTGGTTAGTTTTGAAAGGTGTAGCGTTAGGACGCGCACATATTGTGCTAGGGTGTTCTTATGTGAAGATAAAGAAAATAAGTGCTTCGTTAGGGCGCCCTTGTGGTGCGTTAGGGCCCCGCGAACACAGTTAACAGCTCAGAAAGAATTGAATTACAATTACGATTACTATTACAGTTACTATTACAATTGCATTAAAAGTATAAAGACAAGTGATACGTCAAAAAATAAAATGTGTGTGCTAAACATAATAAACGACGAATCATAATTTATCTTATTTCCATAATCATAAATATCATAAATATCATTATTAAGTAAATTAAAGGTTACTAAGTTACCGACTATATATAGCTGTTGCTAAGAGGTTGTTTTGCTTTGCCTCCGATTTTATTAATTTTTACGTATTGCGCAGCATAAACCGCACAGCAGAATAATTCTTTCTAAAAGCGGACGCAGCGTGCCATCCACAGAAAATATGAAATTTTAACTTTTGAATTTTGGTAGTTGTCGATTTGAGATTAAGGGAAACAAATCAGTAAACGTCAACATACTTTTATCGTTGAAAACATCACAATTTGGAATATACAATTATAAAACAGATGTATAAAACGCAATCAAAAATTCTAATTCCTCTAGCATACCAAACTGATTACTCTTAATAACTCTCGAAGAACAAACCAAAACAACTTTATGAATAATTTATATTCCATATATTCACGTCCCTATACTATTACGGCAAATGACAGTTTTCAACTCAAAAACAATAGGAGTAGAACCAATTTAGGCATTTATGACATTTATGTATTCTTCATAGTCATGAACCAATGAATGCCAGCCCGACCCCGGGCTGACGATCCGAAATGCTCGTCTCTACTGGGTAACCCCAACGCAACAAAAGGGCGCCCAAACGCAACACCAGGTAGCCCTAGCGCAAGAAAATTGAAATGACCGAAGGTCAAAGGCATACTAACGCAACTTTAACACCGTCGACAGGAGCAAGTGGTAAGAAAAGGTGGCTGGAAAAAGATTTTGACTCTATTGAATTTTTTAGTTGACTTTGTTAGTTTTCTTGGCTTCTGTGCCCCTGGTGGAGGTCCAGCTAATCCTTAATGAGTTTTGAAGGAGAGTTCAATGGTTCCATGCTACGCTGAATTGGACTCAATTAACAAAGGAGCAGTCATTGTAAGGTCAATTTAGAGTCTGCCTGTTTAAGTCCCTGCACCAACACAAAAAGTAAGCGTAAACGCTAAAGTTCTGATTAGACTCAAATTAGACATGTTGAAAACAACACTGTGTAGTTTAACTACTTTAACAATTATTAAGTTTTTAAAATTTAGTAACAAAGTTAACGAGATCAATTTGATAGATAAGTTAAACTTAAGATAATTAAACTAAACAGTGTTTTTCAACTTGTCTAATTAATTAGGCAAGAACTTTAACGTTTACGTTCAACAGCCGTTAATTTCAAAACCAAACTGGAATAATTAAGGAAAGTATCTTTATTTGAGTATACATCAAATTTGTTTCAAACTTGTTGCTGCGTGGGGACCATACATGTGCTTAGGGGGTTTGCGGGGAGGGTGCCCTCCAAACCTGGAGCTCAGCCCCCCAGAGGGGTCCCTCATCCCCCCCAGAATCCGGATTTTTCCGGTTTTTTGGGCAACACCCCCCAAAATTTCCCCTCCTGCACATGTCTGGTGAGGACCTAAACAGGCAGTCCTCATAGTGACCTTTTCTTTTGTTAATTAAGTCCAACTGTTCTTTTTTTGCAGCAAACTTTTTTATCTGAAAGCACACAGCACGGCACAAGTGCAAATAAAATCGGTAAAGGTTTGAATTTCTATTGGCGTTTTTCAATTATCAAAATTCTTAGATCTTTGTAACTTTGACAAGTCGACTGCTATCTCAATTCGTCAATTTGTAATGTTTAGCTTTGTTTATGCTTTTTAGATGCGACGTTTGGTCAACGAACAGTGAAAGAATTTGTCAATGCACAGGTGAATAAAAACAACAGTTAGAATTGTCGAATACAAAGATGCAATTTGTCTATATTTCGAAAAATTTAAAAATTGACTGTTTCGATCCATTATGTGAAAGGAGCTGACACGAAACAAAGCTCAAAGTTAAAGCATTGAAAATTACGACTACTTTCATAGTCATGCTGTTTAGAGGTTTGATTACGTGTACAACTAAAGTGTAAGTTATTTCTTAACTTTTGCTCACTTACATTAAGAGAAAAGTGATCTCTGTCTAAATTCACAGAGGCGTCGACATACTCACTCGCTAATAGCTAATCAAAAGAAGCGATACTTTTAGCCAACCACCTCTGGCAGGGCATACATGCCTCAATAGTGTACAGTTCTGCTTTGCAAAACTGTCTTTACAAGACTGTCTTTACAGATTACCGCACTGTAACGATTATAGGAGACCACAGTAATTTCAACTTGGCTGAGATTACTTCCAACGCCTCTGACACAACACCAAATTGTGACGAGCTGCAAGCTACTCCAGCGAGCATAGAGGAGACAACGATTCCAAATGTTGCAACTTCTGAATCGATTCCTGCACACTCCTCCAGAGCAAGCACGTCTACTCTGTCAGGATCTTCGCCTGCCGCTACCATTAATGGAATTAGTGTTACCGTCGGATTGTCACATGCTTCCACTGTGGATACAGCCACATCTACAACTTTTGGGAATCGGAAATCTGGTATAATGATGACAGAATTATTAGGTATCTCCTCAGTGAGCTTCCATTTGACGGTAGACTAATTTATGCAGCAGCAAACTTTTGATGCGAAACAGCCAATTTTTCAGAGAGTTTATTAATTTCCTTTTGTGCTGCATAACGTTGCTTTGTTTCTTGAATTGTGCTGGGAGAAAATCACCAGATACTAAGCAGTTCAGAGACTGAGAAGTAATTAGCCAGCGCCCGAAATCTTAACAAGGTTGTCTGGTTGTCCGGTCAAGACAACCAGACGAACAAAGACAAATTGACCCCAGAAGGAGTGTATTGAGGGTGTACCAGGTACACTCTGATTTCAGGGGGGACCGCGCAGTGCGCAAACAAAATCAGAGGAACCGCGCAGCGCGAGCGAAGCGAGCGCTGTACATAATGTCAAAATTCAGCATGAATTATTCAAAAAAACTAGGTTATAATTAACGAATATTGTCCTATTTAATTTCTACAGAAATGTGGCACTTTTGAAGAGCTGCGTAAACAGATTAAAGTATGTGAAATGAGTGAAAGAGAATGGGAAGTTCAAGACGGGCCTGCATACTTGCGAATACCTTAAATATGTCGCTGCTATTCTATTGCTCTTTCCTCTCCTCGGTAACCTCACCCCACTTGTGCGAAGGGGGACCGCGCAAACTAATTTCTGGTACACCCTGTGAAGTGAGACCTTGCCCATGTATGGCCCATATGTAGTCAAAAGACCAAAGAAAATTTCAAAATCGGGAAAATTTCGGCAAATTCTCAATTGGTATCGCAACACCCGACGGATCAAGGTTTTCATGAGGATTTCTGTTAACAGTGCATCCATCACCGCAGCGGGTGCGCCGAAGATTTCTGCTCTACTCTTCAGAATCTGCTGTAGCTGCGCCAACGGCGAGTAAAACTCACCTTTAAAAGTTTTTTGGTTGTGATGGCATTTGTCTGAATAGCAAATAGAAAATAAATTTTGGCCACATTTGTGCTTACATTCAACAATATTTATGAACTGCCTGAAATGAGCAATAGACAATAATTTGTCCAAAATCCTAAATTTCGTCTCTCCGGTAGGCTTGGCTTTCGTTTGTTTGTCGTCCTATTGTCTGAATTTAGTCAATAAAGAAAGGAAATAGACTAACAATCCTGGTTGCTACATTGAAATTAATTGTTTCAAACACGATTCATTCAAATTCATCCACGGACGTATGGACATGTAATGGGCATGCTAGGTTATTAACGGCATGAGAAGCCCGCATCTGCGACAGTTTGTGATTTTTAGACTTTTAGAATTTAAGTATAAAGCAGTAAAAACCCGAGAGTTCGGAAAAATGAGTTGCTTGTGTCCCACAGCAAGGTGAAGTTTAGCACAAACTATTGTTTGTTAATATTTAGTTGAAGTCGTTGACGAATACACCGCACTCCTACTGAACTTAATGGGAATAACATCAGTAAGTGAAAGAAAGTAGTGGCAGAGTAGACTTACTTTGGTAGTCTGACCAATCATACTTTAAAATTAAAATAAGGTATAAACAACTGTGATAATGTGTCTATGAAAACTTAAATTTATTCAAATTTCTTACCAACATTTAATCGTATGCCTGTTAGCTTGCTTTGTTACCGTAATTGCTAGTTGAATTGCAATATCTGCTACACGATATGCATTCCAGCTGTGTATACGATATGCATTCCAGCTGTGTATACTATATGCATTCCAGTTGTGTATGCAAACGTGAATCTTTTGCTCTTTGCTGTTCAGTTATATGGCAATTGAATTTGTAGGATCACTTCGATTTTGTTGCCTGTAGTTTAGATGGCTAACCTCTCATCGAAAGATACAGTTGCTTTGAATGCTGCTATGAAAGCAGGAATCTCTCTAGTCGCAAGACAAGTTCCAGATGATGTATTGTTCAATTCTTCGTCATTGCTTGAATCGATGTTTAGTTGGTGCTCGGTCAATGGGAGTACACACTGCAAAGAGTAAAATCTTGCGTCTTCAATCTTGCAAATAATGCTTATTAAGGAATATTATGACTGATGATTGACTCTTTAGTCTAGCACATTTATGATACTTTTTACTTTTAGAGCACTTTTCGCATTTAGAATATTCATCGATAGCTTTGTGGATTCCGTATACGGGAATTGTTTCGTCTTTAACAACATTTCTGACAACACCAGTGAAAGATACTTGACTACTGCATTTGGAATGAACAATGGTAATTAAAGTATAAACGTTTTGTTAGATTTCGAAATTGTCTAATATATATGGTTTAGCTTAACTTGAATGTGAAAGCTCTTCCGCGCCTGAGGGTCTTGCAGGACTAAGATTTAGCTCCATCCAAAAAGCTTCAGAAATTATGTATGGGACCCCAATTCGCCAATAGCCAATCAGTGTTTTGATGCAGGCCGATCAACAACTAGCCGGTCGACGACCGCCCGGCAGAACACCTCGGCGAGTCGGCCGGCCGACCAGTCTGGAGCAGTTTGCAGTGCAGCTTGTTTGAAACACATAGGCAAGAGTCCATAATTAATTACTTTATATTATAGAAGAATTATCTTCTTATATATAGTGCAATTATGCACTCTTGACATAGGTGTACACTGACTGGAATGGTCAGATTAGTAAAACCAGTTTTACGTGTGTAAATATGCATCTTTGTGCAAAGAAACCAAAAAGCAATTTATTACACTTGTATTTTGACAAATGCTTAGTTTTGTTTACAGGACTTAAATTTATTTTGTTTGCCAACACTGAGCAATATACGCAGATCGACGAAGCAGCTGGCTTAAAAATGCTGATAGGCAGTCCTCGGCAGCATAAAATTCCGCAGAACAGCGGATTTACAGTACCTGTTGGATTCAAGTCTACGTATACACTTGAATATGTGAGTTGCAATATCGTGCACAATTCTAGTTTTCGACATATCTGCAAGTATTAAAACAGCCAGTCATTTCAATTCGGCGGATGTTAGCCATCAGAACAATGTCTGTAAGCACAAAATTGATGGATTCCAGCTTTTGCAGCATCTCAGCTGAGAAAAGTAGTGCAATAGCATAAACACAGATGTCCAGGATTCAAAGCAGTCAAAGGATTCCGACATGATTAGGCAGTAATTTTATTATTTTTATTGTAATGGCTATTAACCTATATTTTAAGCCTGTTATTGTAATAGTTTATGTAATTACAGAAATTTGCAGACTAGGTGGCCAGGTTTGCATTGCCAAGAGCACATAATATAGAAGTGTGTGACACCTGACAGGCTCTCTGTTAATGGCTGCAGGTGCGAGCTCTTCCGCGCTAACGACTGAACAACCACAAACGTGAACCCAATGACCACCCCTCAAATCAGTACCCAGTACACGTTTCTGCATGCTTAGTCGCCGTATATTTGTGTGTTAAGGCTCGAAAACATAACTCCTGGGTGCATCTAATTAGTGATTGTTTTGAACTTTAGAACTGAAGGATAATGTGCGAATCTGTTTGAAGCAAACACACATTTGTGGGAAGGGGCCAGCCGCTAGCAAACGGAGCATGCACCCGATAACAGATAGCCTGTCAGCTGTTTTACTCTTTATATTATGAACTCTGCTAATACCACATTGGAGCATGTGTATTCAGCAAAGTAGCTGCTTCCTGTTTTACATGATTTGGTTCAATAAGGGGTCTGCCCAAAGACGTCGATCTCTTGTTAAGAAGCAATTTTACGTTTTTAAGAGTGTAAGCGTGAATACATATAAGAGTGTGCAGCCTGCCAGCTGTCACACTGTTATGTAATCTTGGTGTCTACTTCTACCCTTTAACCCCTGCCCTGCAATCTTCGATTTTAACTGCTAGGCAGGAAATTGCCAGTGTACATATTCTATACGTAGGCACTAATACGAAGGTTGGGAGGCCAGTATGGACGCTGCATTGTTAAAGAAATGTTTAATGCTTCCTTCGCAACCAACTACCATGGAGCGTACTCAGTGGAGGTATATTCATTTCAATTTGAAAAATTGTAGTGGGCGTACTCAGTGGAGGTATATTCATTTCAATTTGAAAAATTGTAGTGGTCCATTGATGATTTAATCAACACTAATAAGTATTGGACACTGACGTTTAAGATAAGCAAACAGGTATTAATGTGGCATTATAAGATCGTTCCATCACAGTAGTTAGTTACACACAATGAAGACATGAGCAGGCTACTTTCACCTAATACTCTAGTACTCCCACTAGCCTAATGGAACTGCAAACGAACTGCAGTTCACATTTTTGATTATGGATACCGCTTAGTTTTATCTTTTTACGCTTCTCATTCTTTCGCAGTCCTGTCCTAAATACTGTCCTTTATACTTGATTCGCTTTCGTGCTGCCTTCACTGAAGCTACCAAATCGAAACCCCTTTCTGGACTTTGTGTCCACAGAATAACCATTCGAACTGCAGAAACAGTAAACCGTAAACCTTTTTACCCTAGTGCTCTCTGTTCTAGAGCTCGGTTCACTCTATTAAGCCCTTTTTCTACCATAGCACTCCGATGGCTAGAGGTAACCACCCTCTACTATTGCAACGAGGGAGGTTTTAACCTCATTCACCTAATCCGATGAATCAATCCTGCCAGTGGGCAACAATGGAATTTGTCTTGCAGGCACATCAAGCCACTTAAATCCAATTCAGACTGAATTCTTTGAAAGCGTGACAACGTAGGACAACCTTGGTCTTCCAGCAGTGACCCGTCCTGTCCACTGCGCTTGCTAGAAAACTGAAAGTCCATCACAAATTAGGCGTATGGCAATGTGCGGTTCTGGACCCATAAAACTTATGGGGAATCGCAGTTTAGAATAAGCAAACAAGTTTGATTTTTAAGTGGCATTACAGAGATCGCGACATCGAAGCAGTTTGTAACATAATGAGAACATGCTAGTTTTACAGTACTATATCTAATCACTTTAAATTTCAATTAGACTATTTTCACCCAACAATAACATGATATTAAGCAAACCTAAATCCCTGCTTTTTACGAATGTATTCCTTTACAATTATTAATGTGGTTTCTTCTTATAACATTTTTGTAAAGTTTTGATTATGTAAAGTAGTAGTTACAGCGCTATTCAACTATTTCTGACAGCCAATTTTTCATCATTTAATTGATTGAAATTGATAGTTTAGAGCTGTCAAATCCACGCAATTCAACAGCATTACTTCCAGCAGTGTGGTTGTAGCAATCCGCAACTTCCAGCAGTCGTTGATGCGGCTTGGTGCAAGGAATTTAAGGACTGTAAGCGAAAGAAGACTTTGAAGGAGATCTATCGGGATGGGATGGAATTTGTTGAGTTATCCCTAATACCTAATACCAAGGTTACCTAATATAAAAGTCTGGTTACTGGCAGCTTTTTGTTATCGGCTGCAAATACATGCTCTTCTCTCTAACGGTTAATCGTTCCCCGCAAAATCAGTATCCAGTACGTTTGTGTACGCTTACACCGTAAAACGAAAGAGCGAACGAACTGCATTGACCACAATGCTCAAAACCTAGTAGCCCCATAGTTACTGAATATTGGTTTTTCTAGCTATTTTTTCTGCAAGTTTAACCAATTGGCTTAATTATTGAGCCACTGAATCCCACCCTTCCAGAGCTTTCGAATGATGCAAAAGGATACATTTTGCTTTAAACTTGAAAATTTTCCATGGCAATTTCAAGAGTTAACTAGCAGCAGTAAGTAGGATTTTGTACCAAACTAATCGTCTTTGCAAGAGCTATCCATTGTAAATAAATTGACGAATACTTAAAGTAGGGAATACCGTGAAAATAACTGGTTGTATCTATGAAAAGTTAGCTTAGGTGACATTTTAGTATGAAGTTCAAAAAATCTCCGACACCGGCCTTCCGATTTGCATCATCCGGCTACCGGCCGGCCAACAACACTGACCTTGAAACTGTTGAATAAGCTTTCAAGAATGATAGCTTACTAATTTGGTGTTGAACATGTATGACTAGTGATGGCATTTAACCAAAATCGTTAGGACAGTTTTACCTATGAGGATTTGCCTTTGATGTTTTAGTGCATTGCCTAATCGAAGCTAATCAAAAATACAATAACACTAATCTGTTAAAACTATGTCCGCAGCGTTGCGTGTAAGTCCTGAGCTTGTCGTCATACAGTTGCAGTATTAATGGGATAGAATATGCGATATCTTGCATCCCTCAACATTCTGTTACGCGTTCATTTACATGCTTTGCGGTTCCAAGTGGTTTCTTTACTATTTAATAAATTTAAATAAGGATGTGTAGCGGTTCCTGAGTATATAAATGCACATTGATACATGCGCACACCAATATCTAGAACCTAAAAGTGAGTTCTTGGGTGAGCAGTAGAAAAGACAGCGTATCCCTGTTCAGTCGTTGTAGTTTCGTTGTTTTGGTCATTCTGTTACTTGTTCCAGTTTAGTGAGGAGGTATACAATGTGATAACTACAAGAGCGGCATGGCCAGCGCTAAATCATCAGGTATGTCACCATGCAGCTTGTTCTGTGAAATTGCATGTTGGCTTACAATCATGCAGCAGACCGTTTCCAATTTTGGAGTAAAAACCCTCCATTTCCGATGAAATCTATTAATAAATTATTTCTTGAGCTACACAAGCTGGACTATTGTGGCTGGATCTTTGAAACAAACAATGCTTTGTATCAACGATTTGCGTCAAATATACTTAATTCTTAACTGGGCCGAATATGAATGTGAACATCAGAAAATTGCTTTGAAATACCAAAATATAAAACCGAGTTAAACCAAACTGTTAACAGTCACGGATTGTTTATGCTTAACCTAATTGGAATTTGTAAAAATGATGCAGGCGCAATAATCTGAACACAGAGGCCATAAATAAGTTACTGGAAATGCAGGTGCTAGTATTGTCGCTTAGTGCAATATTTTACTGCCCTTAGATTTCAAACGAAATGGTTAATTTCACCAACTGCACCCAAACCTTCCAAAAATGCCGCGATGCCATTAGGTAACGTACTTTTAATTGTATACACAAAGGATTAAATTTTGTATTTACAATATCTGAAACTTTTCGTTGAAGATGTCCTACCAAGGAAAATGAAATAGTGATTTGAATTATTAAATATTTATAAGATGTCTTTTCAGGGAAACGTCAGCTGAATCCGGTAGCAGAGAACTGAATTTGTTTTTCAGGAACAACTATGCATTTGCTGAAATTAAGTACGCAAAAACTGTTGAATTTCAAGAATATCATGAGGTCGCTAAAGAAACGGTAATCCCATACTCTAATTTCTGTATTGGTTTCTGTAATGATTTGTTTAGTCCTAGTTCGTTTTCTTGAAAGTTATATTCTTTGGAACTGGTAGAATTAATCTTTGCAATAATTTGGCAGTGAAGTTGCAGTTGCAACTGTATATTGGTAAAACAAATATGGGCAGAAATTCAGACAGTGTGAAAATAAGGAAGTTATTGTGCATCTTTAAATGTAATTTTCGATGGTGCTTGTCTCTGACTCCAATTATTTGGACAGACATGGAATTTAACTAATATTTGAAACACCAGACTGACATCTTTGCTTTTATAATTATTACTCGACTGTTAACTGATTAAACCGGAGACGAAATACGGGTTAAAGAAAAAAAGTCATGTCGGCTGACACAAATTGTGCTTCTGGACAAAGTCTAAACAAGATCAGCCACCGAGTCCGACACGTAATACGACCAGTTGAAGTTTTTTATTCTTCTAAAATGTCATAAATTAGCGAAAATTTTAAAAAATTATTGGAAAGATGAAATTTCTGACTCGCTAGTGTAGCTGCCTACTACTACCTTACTCAAATAGCATATAACATACAAAATGTCAGGCGAACACGTCCATAATATTTTTGAAGTTTATGTATTCTTCTCTACACCATTTCACCTTCACCAGAACTAACGGTGGTCGAAAGAACTACACCGTAAAAGAAACCATATTGTGATTTTCGTCGGATCCAATTCCAAACACGTCCCATATACTCAATATAACATTTACAACAAACACTATTCCAGATTTAAAGCAATTCCAAGGGGGGGGTTGTAATTTCATTCTTCCATCTATTTCTTCTACGTTTACGAGTGCTACCTAGTATCCATTGTCCAGTGTTCTTCACCCAATTAGTACGGGAAACCGAATCACCAAAATTATAAATATGTATTCTACCATCCACTCCTCGCGTACTTAGAAAAGAAATTCTATGATTTTAGGCGCCATTGCTACTTAGCAAGCTGGGTTCTACAATGAATTTGACTATGGGGATGTCAGTTATCAGCATCATGGAAATTGCACTGTATTTACTGGAAAAAAAGACTTAAGCGCAATTGTTTATAATTTCCAATTTTATCCAACAGCAAAGTTGCGCCAAGCGGATATTCTTGTTGTTTTCATTTATACATTAACACTGGAAGCAAAAAAATAGATGCATACATAGCTTTGTTGTATTCCTTGAACAGTACTAGGCAGACATTGCATGAAATAACGTGATTATAAGTACTATTTAAGGATGAAATGCTTTACAGGTCTAAAAGTACATGAATGACACAAACCTTGTTCGTGGTAAATCATTAGTGATACCAAGAGTACATAACAGATAAGAGTGTGACAGCTGGCAGGCTCTATGTTACCATCTCTCGAGCCATGCTCTGCACGCTAACGGACCCCCCGCAATTGCGTTCCTTGTGGACCCCCCCCCGCAAATGAGTACCCAGAACGCAATTGCGTATGCTCACTCTTTTCTATAGGAAGGCACCCTCCCGCAAATGTGGCCTATCATTCGACCCCCCCCTTGCAAAACAGACCCATCACTTTTTCAACAGACGAATGATAGGTGCCAGCTGTCACACTCTTATCTATTGTGTATTCTTGGTGATACTAGTGATTATGCTAGCTGTTCTGTTGAAACAAGCTGCTGTGAGTTGCAAGCTAAAATTGTATAAATATTTCACATTCAACAAAATTCAATTTAAACATTGAGTTAATAACAGGGCTTTCTATGTCTTTGCTTATACAATCCTATACAATATACATACATACAATATCCTATACAACCGTATACAATCCTTTCCATGAAAACACAAGAAAGGTTGAGCAAAAATTAAGAAGGTTCATTGCTCTGGCTAGCTTCAGCTTCAAGGAAGATTAAAACTTGAATTTGCAATTAATCAAAATGACCCAAACCTGGACACAGAAATCATCAGACAAACGGCTACCTTCATAAACTGGCAAGCTCTCTGTTGTCAGTTCGCGATCAAGACTTTGTGCACTAGGTCAACCACTCCCCCTTTCCTAGTGACCCCATCCCGCCGCAAATCAGTACATTTACTTATGCACATCTGAACATTTGCTATATGCTTATCGTTAAAGCTCGAAATCACAACGGCTGTCCGAATCTGATTTGTCTGGTTCTAGCTTAGTACACAGAGGCGAAATTTGTTTGAATATGTTCAAATTCCTATTCAATAGTCAACTGTGTAATTAGAACAAGACGTAGTTTGTAGTTCTCGCAATTTAATTGTAAAGCATATTTCAATTTTTTTATCCATACGCCCCTTTCCAGCAGGTGGTTCTCTCGTCAGGAGCAGTGCCAGCTAAATTTTTGATTTTTAAAATTCTGCCTGTGGGTGAAAGCTGGCACCGAGTAAATGTGTTTACAATTACCCGAGGCGTTTAATAAGGCTGGAGATTTGCCCATCACCGTCTGTGTGATGAACGCACCTCGACAGCTCCACCCGAAGGTGGCCGCCCCTTAACTCGCGGAAAATTGATGACGGGGGGGATAGCAACTATTCCTGGTGACGACTGGTGCCAAAATCAGCAATTTCAAAATCGATGTAATCTGGTCCCCATGGGACCATTCGTGAGATTTTGCATTTACAAATACAAGACAGTACATGACAGTTGCACTACTTGCACTATCAAAGTTACACTACAGTCACAATCTACAGTCAACATTATGTAGATTTGGAATTCTTCCATCTTATTGTGTTTTTGCTGTTGTTGCTTTTGCTTTCCAATATTCGGAGCTTAGCTTCAGAAGTCCTTTTTGGAGTATGTGAATTCCGTCTGCAAAAGATTGTAAAAGGCAAAGCAGCAAGCAGCTATGAAAATAAGGGGATAAGTATATATTTGCGACAAAAGCTTTGCTATGGAGATTTGGCGGCTGATGTAAAATTATAAAAGCCTCTCAAATCTGCTTTATGAATATATCGATGTACATTTGAAGCGATAAATAACTTATTAATTAATAATTCTAAAGCATAATCTATTAGTTGCTGATATGTTATTAGTTAAACCTTAAAATGTAGCTGGCGCAAAAGAGCAAACATAAACTTAGCATGATGATTGAAAGAAGGAGTAAGAGTTGGAGTGGTCGTGAGTGTAAAAGGTGGTGGTTATGATCCCCAATGAACTCTGCATCGAGCTTGAAGAACAAGATCAGGATTTGGTGTCGGAGATGATTTGGGGATGAGCTGATGGAATACGTGAATTAGTTCTAAATCGGGTTGATGAAACTTTGTATATCCAACACTCCAGCAGCGTAGTAGAGGAGCAGATCTATTTCAATTTCAGTCATCATTCACTGCACACAAAAGATTGCAGCTTTCACAGCTTACCAGTGTTCGCTAAGCAGATAGGGAAATAACGTACATTGGGAATAAGTGAGAGATAATTTTCAATAACGTAATTTTTCTAATTTTTACTTTTTTCAAGTAGCCGGTGCAACTATTATGAAATATACTCTCACTCAAAGCATGTAGTAAGTGTTACCTAAAATATCATTAACGACCCCTGGCCGGTAGCTCATATCTTGTAATGCCATTCACACAACCCAAGTATGATTACCCAGAAATTTGTCTCTGAAATTTCAATTTTACGACATTAAAAAACTAAACGAAGCGACATGCGAACACACGCTTGCGGACTACCGTTGCCTGCATGGAGTCTTTATCAGTCTCCTGTTATAAACATCCTGAGAATCTTCCTGGATCCATTGCTTCTATCTACCGTAAACATAAAATTGTGAAGTCGACAGTGTCAACGATTGCCCCCCACAAATCAATAAATCCTTGGATGGCGGAAACCGGTTTACCTGTGCGTCTAAAAATGGGGTACATCTATGAAAAAGAAGTGAGGAAAGAAGAGGGACACAGATGGCCGAGCAATCAAATAGCCAATGGGAAAATCTGGAAAAACTTTGGAATACCTTTCAGGTTTAATAATTAGTTTTACTTTGTATTTATTTTATCTGGTACACTCTGCTAGATTGGCTCACTCTAACGTTTGTATGAGAAATGGACATGTGCTGTTGACGTGCACAATGAGAATATCCCGACCACTGTTGATATGTTCAATAAAGAATATAAATAAGTTTGAAGTTCGAAATGACAATATGTTTTACAGCTTCGAGCTTACATTGTGAATCCAAACATTCGAGCTTACATTGAAATCTGCAAAATTACTACTTTTGGCCTTGATGAGACCTTCAAATTGACGCATTTAGCTTAATTTTGCGTAGCATAAAAAGTAATGGATTATTTGACTTCTGCAAAAATGACAACTTTTTCACGCCTAATAAAGTTAACTTGTCTCACGATTGGAAAAAGAGAAAGTTGCTTCAAAAAGTAAAGATGCAGAAAACAGCAAGATCTTTCGCATAAACACAGTTAGAACAATGCAGCTGCTGTCAACTGTCAGAAATTGGCTAAAACTGCATGACGCAAATGTCGAATTTTGGAAGCGGGATTGCGCAGATGATGTTAGAACGCTAAAACAAGTATTTTTGGAAAGTCTCGTAAATTTTCAACTTGGTTTGAGCCGCAAAATAACAATAATGGCACCAAGTAAACAAGTTCTGTTCAGGTGATGATTCGTTTCGGAGTCATCAACTTTGAGCCAATTAAGTAGTTGTAGTTATTTTTGGAGTTATAGAAGATGTTTTATATCAAAATGTAGCCCAACACTCGCTCTTTTTAGTGCATACAATGAAACTAATTTTGGTTACCGTATTAAATTTTTTTACTGTACTTTTAGGAGGAGTACAATCTTCCAGCTTTTTCGCAGACTGAAGTAAATTTTTGTGAGTTCGTGAGACAACGGTTTGTATCATACCTCTATCAAATAGCTGGGGACCCTTTTTAGTAAATACGAGATGCTCTTAGTTTTGGTGAAATAAGCTAAACGTATGTGCAACCTGGATTTTGCCTACCCTCCCAAATTTGACAAGCGACCACCTTAGCTAGAGCTCAAATATCTCAAGCCATAATGGATTATTTATTAAATTCCAGCAAAAATGATAGTTTGTGAAGCAAAAATATGAAAGTTTGCTATATCACACAGTACAAGAAAGCTAGAAAGAGCTTTCAAAAGCAAAAATGTAGAGCTTGACGAGATCTTTCGAACGAATATAGTCATAACCATTCAGCTACTGTCCAATTGTTAGAAACTGGTAAAACCTGCCTAGAACGAAAATGTCAAATTTTTGAAGCGAAGGCTGTTATAATATAGGCTGTTAGCGTATAAGAACTCATTTTGGAAATTTAGTCAAATTTCATCACTTTGAGCCGACCACCGGCAAAACGTACCCAAAAAGAAGCACTTACCTACATTTTCATTTACATTATTGTGCAAACAAAAGGTATATGAAACTCATGTGGAAGTCATGTAACAGTCGCTGCCAAAGAGGGACATTTGTCAGTGATGGGGCCTTCGGTACAAGATCAATCTTACTACATGGAGTTCTCCCGGAACAATCGGATCAGCATACTTGGACTGTTTCCTTTCTTGCCGATGCCCCCTGGTTGCACTCGTGTCGAGCACTTTTCCCCAGATCTCAAACATAATTCGAAAGAATTGAAGTTCGAGTGAGCGTGGTTAGTTGGTTCCCGCTTTCTTGAAATGTGAGATCTTGTCGAGGCTCTTGCAATCTTTAACTGTCAGATCTTGCAGCCCCAATTCCTCCTTCAAGATTTTCGTTTGGCTCCATTTCGACAGCGGCAGACTGCCCTCTCGTGTTAGCGTTTGGGTTAGTGTCAGTAGTAGTAAAACAAATCCCGTCCTGTGAGTTATAAGGAAGCCCTTTACAGTGAAGCCCTTTATAGGCTATAGTCCAGAGGGGCCCTTCAGACACGATCAGTTATTTCAAAATTACTGCCAAATCGTAGGGAAAATTTTTGTTTATTTATATTCAATCGATAGCGGTCTAATTGCCCATTTTATCAATACCAATTAGTTGGGATTCGTTGCTTTACGCTACAGATTTGCCGAAATACCATTTTGGCAAAACTGCGAATATTTTGTTTTTAACATCGATTTCTCAAAAACTACCAAATAGATTCGCGTGAACTTTGGCTGAGCTCTAAAAAAGGAGCAACAAACATGGGAGCAAAAAACTACGTAAGTTGCAAAATTCTACTTGCCTGCACAAAAACGTACAATTGTTGAAGTCGTCATTTTATCAAAAGTGTATGTACGTGATTAATACGTTATTTTAATTACAATTAATTGACAGTTAAAACGCCCCCAGGAAACCCTGGAAATTACCGTCTTTGCGATTCCATCAATGGCTTCACGCAGGGCATCTCGAACAAGCTGTTTCTTTTCCTTGAATTTCTCAAATATCACCGGAGCACACTAAAACAAATTTATAGACATTATTGACAGAGAATATTGTAGAAATTGTAAATTGTACAAAAAGAACAAGCGTCAGAGCAGACCCCTCTGATTTTAACCAGTGATCCAGCTTCACATTTGAAGGGTCATAATGGTTTGAAGAAATATGTCCGCTTAACGATAAAAATGCTTTAAAATAAAATCTCTTCTGCACCAGTCCTTGCTGTTTTCGTAAGGCTGTTGCAAAAATCGACGCCAGAATAACAGTCCAACACAGTCATTAGAAAAAGTGATCAGCCTAATTTTTGTTACACCCAAAAATGTTAAAATGTTTACTTAAGGTACTGGTATTCCTTTGTGTAAATTTGACCTTACAGGCTCAAATTCATTAGGAAAATGCATGAATCTTTCAAAATATATTATTCTGGTGCTGTATGGCATTCTGGGACCAATCCCGCATTTTTAGGTGAAAAAATAAGAATTTTTTACCATTCTTCTCTCAGTGCGTAGTCGCTACATCGGATTGGTTATTGGCTGGAAAGAAGGCACCACAATGAACATTTTTGCTCTTACAGCCTTTGAGTTGTCTCGTCTAGTGGTTAAGTCAGTATAAGCCAAAAACGCCAAAAACAAAATATGGTCATTTTCGAGGAAATCTGTTTTTTCAAAATTACCGCCAAATCGTAGGGACAATTTTTGTTTATTTATACTCAATCGATACGCGTTCTAATTACCCATTTTATCAATAGCAATTAGCTGGGATTCGTTGCTTCACGCTACAAATTTGGCCGAAAAACCATTTTTATGTCAAATGTAATGAATTGATTATATTGTTAATATTATTTAATTAAAAATCTTCATTGACAATTGACCCAGAGGGACCTTTTCACCCCCCAAACCTGGTGTCAACCAAAAACTGCCTTGCTAATTCAGATGACCAATTTCAATCCAATAGTAATCAGATAGTAATCCAATAGTAATCCTTGATTTGAAATCCAGGCATCTCTGCATTACCATGTCCAACCATTTCTCGTTAAATCCCATTCCTTTAGACTCCATAAATTTCCACACTTTTCCACTTTGGTATTGCACACATTCTTTTTTTCTTAAATTGGCTGTCATTGTCGTTTTAAGTACTTACCGGAACGCAAAAAGTAAAGAGACAGAACACCGGCTGTCCTACAAATCCGGCTGTCCAGAAGTTTATCATTTAAACCTTTACGTGTCCAGCTTACTGCTGGAAGTTCATTTTAAGAAGTATATAAATTTTAAGGTGGTGATTCCCATTGGTCGCATAAAGTTTGCAGCATTATTACTCATTCATTTCTTGGAGTTAAGAAGCCATTTTTATATCAAAATGTAGCTTGACATTTTCTCTTTTTAATGCATGCCACGAAACTAATGTTGCTTTTCTAAAATATTTTTAACACATTTTAGAAGAAGTATAATTTTCCAGAATTTTTGCAGACTCAAGTAAATTTTTTCGCGAGACATCGGTTATATCATTCGATACCTCCATCAAATAGCTGGGGACGATTTTTTATTTATTGTGAAATCGCTCTTCGTTATAGAGAAATAAGCTGAAATGTGTGCGTAACCTGTATTTTGATTACTTTTTCCAAATCTGTTAAACGATTACTTTAGCTAGAAAGCAGTAATCGGGGAAACTAAAAAATCGTCCCTGGGTATATTTGTGCAGAACACATTTGTTCAGTAGCAGCCCTCCAGCTTGCATGGTGAATGCTCCACAATCTTTGGAAAAAAATTGGTCGTGTTTTTGCAAAACTACATTTTTTATAATAGCTGCCTACAGGATAGCAGTTGGAAGGCGATCATGCGTCGGATAATTTGTTCCTGTGAGACCTTCAGATCGACTCCCTTAGTTTGATTTTACGGCTTGCGTAGTTCAAGGAATGTTGGATTATTTGATTTCTGCAAAAATGATAAGTTTTCGACGCCAAAACAAGAAAATCGGCTATATCTCACGGTAGAGAAAAGCTAGAAATTTGCTTTAAAAAGCAAAAATGTGAAGCTCAATGAGATCTTTCGAATGAATATAGTCATAGCTGTATATCTGCTGCCAAACGTTCAGAAATTGGGAAAAACCACTCTGACCGGAAATCTCGAATTTTTGAATCGGGATTGCGCGGCGGGTGTTAGAACGCTAAAAGAACTTATTTCGGAAAGTTTCATCAAATTTCATCTTGATTTACGCCGCCAAATAACAATATGTGCCCAAAAGGAATCACCACCTTAAACAACCGTCATAACTAATATTATAGACAAGCGCAGATGCATTGCGTCAGCTATGACCTCGTAAACTAAGACTTTCAATAGGGATAGTGAGAGTTTCTTGGCCACTATTTTACACTGCTACGCTACTTAAATTTAGACCTAAATTGTTAGAAGCGAAGACCATTTTACGATTGGAATGACAACATATGATTAAAATTCTAAATCAGGAAAACTTATCATTTAGTTTAAGCGGCTGTCCTCTTTCGTGGTGGATCGCATCTTCTATACAAGTTCAAATTCAACAATAAACCTTTCTAGCAAGAGGCATGTCAACGGCAATAACAACAGATGTAAACAAACCAAATAGGTTGCTGGGCCTGTGTTTCTTTGCAGCTGATTGCTGCAGCATGCCCATAATCACACTCAGTTAATGCTTGAAATACAATTTATGTACTAAATATGTAAGCGAAAGTTGCTAATTGACGCTAAAACTGTAAATACAAAATAAACAATTTGACTCACTGCAGGAATTCTGTAACAGACGATTATGGAGTTTTCATCAAAAATGATATTCTGAATTTCCTTTTCCGTTAAGGAAACCATTTCGGTGCTCTTGCTGACGTAAACGATGCAGATCTTTTCTTTATTTCTTGCAAAAATTAGGTTGTTTCTCCCCATTAATTTGCAGCTAATTTCGTGGAACTTATTCAAGAAGACATCCTCAGGAACTCGCAAAGTTAAGCTTTGGTTCCAAAATTCAGTCAGTTTTGTTGTCGTTTCCGTTTGGACAAGTAAATCCGTTTGTTCCAAAAATATCAACTGTCTATGCTCTGGTTTTTTCATTCTGTTCAAAACCGTATATTTTTTTCCAGAATAAACCTAGTGGTTGCTGTTTTAATAATATCTTTTAAAACATAAAAATACCAAAAATATCTGAGTGGTAGTTTTCAACTGATCAAAAAGCGTTGCAAATAGTTAATTTTAATCTGTAATTAATCAGAGCAGTTAATCTGCATTTAAGAATAAGCACCTGGTTTATTAATTAACGAACAGGAGGTCCCGAAATGAAAGCCCAAACCTGAAAATCTACAAGAATAAGTGAAAAAATAATGTTCTTTGTGGGTAAACTTTTCTAGTCAAAATAAATTGTCTACAATACACTGTTCTACAACTAGAACCTCGAGACGCAAAGTATTTTGCTGCAAAATTGGTTGACTACGCACTTTGTAGCCGATTACATCCCCGGCTAACAATTTTTGATAGATAAATTATCAACGATAGTAATAGCTAAGATTGAGTGTGTGTGACATTTTGCAGTATGCACATTTTATTCAGTGTTACAAAAAGTACATAATAATAACAGTTTGAGTGCGAGAAGGTTTTCTGTTGTCAGCGACGGAACGGAGCCATGCTGTGCGGTCTAACGACGGACCTTGCCCCTCCCCGCTATTGCGTAGCTTTAATTAAACAAACTCCCCGCTTTACCTATGTCCTAAAGCTCGAAACACAGAAATCAGGCCCATGCAGACGTTGTAATTTAAACTGCCGTGAATTTGAACGGAACAGACAGCAATAAGCATACGCGAATACCGAAGGTTTGCAGGCAACCAGTTTGAGGCGGGTTGAATAATTAATAGAGATGCATTGGGACCATACATGTGCTTGGGGGCATTTCCCCCTCCCTCCCAGACCTGGGGCCAATGTTATCAAAGTCGGGTTGAGTTCAACCCGGGTTGAACCCATTTTTGGGTTTAACCCTAAAAGTTTGGGGTTGGCTAAACCCCGACGCTCAACCCAATGTTATCAAACTTTTTAGGGGTTGGGTTAGCTTAACCCGGGTTGACTTGCTTCAACCCCGATCTCAACCCCGGTTTCAAACCCGATTTACTAAGCTGCCTTAAAGAGGTTGTCGCAGGGATGCAATGTCCACGCAACAAATTAATTTGGAAATCGTTATTTTGTTTTTCATGCTTTCAAAACATTAGTGTTTTTAATTTGATAATTGATTCCGTTAATTAATTTAAAATTAAATTAATAAGACAAATATGATTGATTGATTGATTGATTGATTGACTAATTGTTTGATTGATTTGACTGATTTGATTAAAGCTATATAGCTACAGTAGTTGAGTGTTGTTCATTAGCTATAGCACACAGGTGAAACAAGAACGAAAGGGTTGCTCTGTGTTATCTCAACCCGGGTTGAAATCTCAACCCTCCTAGCTGAGGAGGGTTGAGATTTAGCCATTCCAACCCTAAAACCAACCCAAATTTAATGATAACACTGGGTTAGAACTCAACCGCAATTTCAACCCAACCTTGATATTTCAACCCGGGTGTGTTCAACCCCGTTTTAATAACACAGGGGTCGAAGATTTCAACCCAATCTCAACTCGGGTTGAGGTTTCAACCCGGGTTGAGATGCTTGATAACATCGGCCCCTGGAGCTCACCCCCCCCCAAGAATGAGCAAAAAACCAGAAAAATCCGGTTTTCCGGCCGCCTCCGCCCGCCCGTTCACCCCCCCCCCCCAGAACGTCCCCTCCTGCACATGTCTGATTGCGACCGCCACTATTGGGACCGTGACCAGAAGATTGGTGAGCGTGGCTTGAAGATTGGTGAAGATGTTGTAGACACCATTCCTACTAATTTTTGTATTATGCACCAATTTTTATATCATTGGAAGTTCAAAGTTTAAGGCTTCAGGTTCAATTGTATACATTCTCTTCTCAGGTGTTTAGAAATCCTGCAAAAAGTCTACTTTACTAAAATATCAACGAAATTCAGATTGATTTTACGGCTTGCGTAGTTCAAGAAATGTTGGATTATTTGATTTCTGCAAAAATGACAAGTTTTCGACGCCAAAACAAGAAAATCGACTATATCTCACGGTATAGAAAAGCTAGAAACTTGCTTTAAAAAGCAAAAATGTGAAGCTCAATGAGCTCCTTCCAATGAATATAGTCATAACTGTATAGCAGGTGTCAAACGTTCAGAAATTGGGAAAAACCACTCTGACAGGAAATCTCGAATTTTTGAATCGGGATTACGCGGAGGGTGTTAGAACGCTAAAAGAACTTATTTCGGAAAGTTTCATCAAATTTCATCTTGATTTACGCCGCCAAATAACAATATGTGCCCAAAAGGAATCACCACCTTAAAATTAGCAACAATCCGTCAGTAGTTCAAAACAAAATAATCGCAGCTTCACTAAACGATTTTTACCAGATATCTAGCTTAAGATGGCGAATCCGTTTGGGCGTATTGTTGGTTGATTGGTTGGTTTAATCTCTGACAGTTGGGCAGAAGCTGCATAGCAATGCCTCTATTTATTCGAAGGATCCGTTGAGTTATACACATTTGCTTTTGAAAGCATCTGTAAAGCTTTTCCCTTTTCCGGATCGTAAGATTTTTTAGTCGGCATCAAAACCTTGCCATTTTTGCAGAAAACAAATAACCCATTACTTCTTGAGCTACGCAGGCCTTAAAATAAAATTGAAGGTGTTGATTTAAAGGACTCACAGAGGCCACTTATCTAAGGTATGAATAGCTTAAGGTGGTGATTCCCATTGGTCACATACAGTTTGCACCGTAATTAGTCATTCATTACTTGGAGTTAAGAAGTAGTTTTTATGTCAGATGCAGCTTGACATTTTCTCTTTTTAATGCATACCATGAAATCACTGTTGCTTTTCTAAAATATTTTTAACACATTTTAGGAGAAGTATAATTTCCAGATTTTTTGCACTCAAGTAATTTTTTTCGCGAGACATCGGTTATATCATTCGATACCTCCATCAAATAGCTGGGGGCTATTTTTAATTTATTGTGAAATCGCTCTTCGTTATGGAGAAACAAGCTGAAATGTGTGCGTAACCTGTATTTTGCCTACTTTTTCCAAAGTTGTCAAGCGATTACGTTAGCTAGAAAGCAGTAATCGGGTAACTAAAAAAACGTCCCTGGGTATATTTCTGCAGAACACATTTGTTAGGTAGCAGCCCTCCAGCTTGCAAGGTGAATGCTCCACAATCTTTGGAAAATAATTGGTCGTGTTTATGAAAAACTACATTTCTCATGATAGCAGCCTATGGGTTAGCTGTTAGAAGGCGATCATCCATCGGATAATTTGGCTCTGTGAGACTTTTATAACGACGCCCTTAGTTTGATTTTACTGCTTGCGTAGTTCAAGAAATGATGGATTATTTGATTTCTGCAGAAATGACAAGTTTTCGACGCCAAAACAGGAAAATCGGCTATATCGCACGCTAGAGAAAAGCTACAAAGTTGCTTTAAAAAGCAAAAATGTGAAGCTCAACGAGATCTTTCAAATGAATATAGTCATAACTGTATAGCTGCTGCCAAACTTTCAGAAATTGGGAAAAACCGCCCTAATCGGAAATCTCGAATTTTTGAACCAGGATTGCGCGGAGGGTGTCAGAATGCTAAAAGAACGTATTTCGCAAAGTTTCGCCAAATTTCACCCTAATTTGTGCCGCCAACCAACAATTTGTGCCCAAAAGGAATCACCACCTTGGTTGCGGTTGCGCTTGTATTGTAGGGTTTGATGATATAATATTTGGACGGACCAATTTTGTAAAAATCCTAAGTGTGTCTACTTTGGTTGGCCGGCTATATCGTGGCCAAATTTCGGTGCAAAATTTCGGCAGCTGGAACCATGATTGGAAAGCTGCCTGCATTTATTAATTAATTAAAACTTTAATTAGGTTAATGCACTTTTTCTGCTCTTTCCATTGCTGCAAACTATATTCCACCAGTTTTTTATGCAACACATTTCATATCAATGGAAGGAGCAGTAAATTCTACACAGTTGTAAAATTAGTTTTTTAGTTGCACTAACCTTAAGGGGGCGCTTCCATTACCGGGACCGGCTCTCCTGCATTCAATTCTCAACCAATCTCTTTCAAATTTTCAGCAACGATAGTTGGTGTTAAGTACTAGTAATTTGCTGAGTTTGAAAAATTTATTGCTTGGCTTGCAACTTACACAAGAGGGATAATTTTAAATTTTCAAAATGGTGTCACTCATTAACGGTTAAATAAAAGTAGCTCAAATTTTGCACAAATCTATAAACGGACCTAATGCAGGGGCACTTTTTTAATTTTTTTGATTTGTGCAATTTTGAGTATTTTATAAATGTTCAAAAACTTTAGAAGTCGATATGTCACGGAATTTAACGTTTAAACAAAAAATGAAAAAAGTGCCCCTGCGTACCTCTTTAATAAACGTACATGCAAAATTTGAGCAACTTTGGTCGAAGCATTTATGAGAAAGTTAAATTGGAAAATTTCGCACTAATTGCTTTTGTTTTGCACATATATTATGATTTTAGCAAAGTTGCATGGTGCATTTTTATAAAATAATAAACAAATCCAACACAAAAGCATCATGAAATATCCTTTAGAATTCATTTTCGAACTGTTAGTTTTTACTTTGCTAAACTAAATGAGAATGGTCAACGTAAATTTGCCAATTATTCAACCGCCTGTAACTTTTGATAGAAACCACGTGCAGAAGTGATATGCACATCGTTGTAAAGCTCTTTTTATGCTCTTTCATATAGTGCATTCGAATTAATCGTTTGGGGCTTTAATAAAATTTCGATTTTTTTAAGCCATAATGGTAGCTAGCCAAACAGATGGTCTCAGTTACTGAAATTTTGTCAAAACATGGCCCGCCAACCAAAGTAACTTCAGTTGAGATTTCTTTAAAATTGAGCAATCGGTCCAAATTTTACATCAATAATCCCGATAATGGAAGCGCCCCCTTAATTAAAGTTACAATTGATTAACAATCTAGTTATGGTAATCCTGAACAACACTGTAGGCAATGAATTTTCTGACTAACTTCAGGCTTTATAACGAATTGTAATTCAAATAATCTGATCCAGGTGGGTTGGGGCATAGGTGTAATTGGGGGGAGGTTCGGGGGGGGGGGGGTAACTCCCCCCCAGCCATTTTTACAAACCACCCCCAAAAATTTTGGGGGGCCCCCCCCCCCCCCCCACCGGGGGGGGGGGGGGGGGTAGTCGCGCCGAAGACGCGAAAAATTGGCCAAAATAGGATATTTTTAGGGTAATATTCGCAATTTTTTTCAAAACTGTCCAAATTTTTGGCTTACCTTAAAGTGTTCATTATTGCGTGAAATACACGTTTTCAACAGGTTTATGGACTTTCTGAGTCAATATTGACCTTATTTTGGAGTTAGAAACATGTTGGCAATCCAGCTTCCGAGTTTAAAGGTCCTGTCTAATGTTAAAATTAGTTAATGGTTGGATGTTTTTTGGCATTAGCAATGGCTGAAAATGCGATTTTTGGCATAAAAATTGAAAAAATTTTTTTGGGGGTGGTCTTGGGGGGGGTTGGGGGAGGTCTAAAAAGGGACCCGCCCCCAAAATTTGGGGGGAGGGGGCCTCCCCCAACCCAAATCCCCGTTACACCTATGGCACCGCTACTGATACTGAAGGGGGCCGGGAGGGTCCACCAGAGACAAAAATTGCCAAAACTCTATGTTTTCGATTTCGTCGTTGTTTTTGGTCGCTTTTCGGCTAAAAATTCCGAACCTATGCACACACCTATAGGTGTACTTGGGGGGGGGGGGTTTGGAGGGGGGGGGTAACCCCCCCAGCCATTTTCCAAACCCCCCAGAAATTTTGGGGGGCCCCGGCCTAACTGGGGGGGGGGGTAGTCGTGCCGAAGGCGCGAAAACTTGGCCAAAAATTGGGCATTTCTAGGTTAAATTTTGCAAAATTTTTCAAAAAAGTCCAAATTTTTGGCTTAACGCATAGGTGTGGCTGGGCAAAAAAATCTGTGGGGGGGTTCCGACGGAGGGTGGGGGGGGTCCGCCAACTTTCCCAAAATACCCCGAAATTTTCGATTTGTTTGCCATTTTTGGCCACATTTTGGCCAAAAATCGGGGGGGCCTAGCTAAAGTCTGAAAAATCTGGGGGGGGGGGGGGGGGGCGCGAAAATTTGTCAAGTGGGTGGGGGGAGGCCCCCCCCCCCCATCCCCCCCCCTAACACATCTATGGCCCCAACGATTTTTGGACCCACAAAGTTAGCTAAATGTGGCCGAAAAATGGTCATTTTTTGAAAAATTTTTCTAAAATTTTGACTTAAAATCGCTTTAAAACAGTGCAAAAACGCCTAAAACGTTAAAAACAAGCCTCATTTTGATGAAAAAAGGGCTAAATTGCAGAAAATTTTGAATTTTTTGCCATTTTTCGAAATTTCTGAGGTCCGAATTATGGAGGGGGTTATCCCCCCATCACATTTCGGAGGTCGGCCAAGATTTACCCCCCCCCCCAGACCCAAAGTTCCAGGGAAACTACGTATGGATACAAGAACCAAAAATGCTCCTTCGTCGCATGTAAAATACATATGAGTACTTTCAGGCAGGTTGTACAAACACGGAAACTAGCCTGTAAAATGCATATGAGTGGCGTTGAGGTTGTAAATTAAGGAAAACAAGTTGCAACGGCTTAACATATGAGCCTGTCCTACAACGAGGCTCATATTGGCGTATGTCAGAATATAATTTGTCGATATTTGACCTTCATATAAATAGCACGTATATAAAGCTTTTCATTACAAAATTGTCCTTCACACATCTTGTCGCTAAGACACTATACTGTGCATACGCATTATACGGCATGCCACTTTGCGCTCTGACTCAGAGCCATGTGGGGAAAGCATTACGTATGTGAGAGTAGTATGTGTCATAGTGTTCCGAGAATACAGTAGGTGTGTACTGTTGTACTATAGTGCTTCCAGAAATAGTAGGTGCCATGGTGTTTCGGGAAACATCAGCTTGCAGGTACAGTTCAACTTGAGGTGTCGCAGTTCACTTCGTTCTGTCCATTTCTTTCAAGCCACAATGTTAACATGTTATGTCTATTCATTCGTTTTTTCTTTAATATGATGTCATGACCTGATGATCTTTAAGAAGGCTGCACTGTGACGCCAATATGAGCCTCGTTGTAGGACAGGCTCATATGTTAAGCCGTTGCAACTTGTTTTCCTTAATTTACAACCTCAACGCCACTCATATGCATTTTACAGGCTAGTTTCCGTGTTTGTACAACCTGCCTGAAAGTACTCATATGTATTTTACATGCGACGAAGGAGCATTTTTGGTTCTTGTTTTCCATTCTTTTACATATGTATGCGCAAAAAAGAACCAACCAACCAACCAAATTTGACCACTTTTGAAAAATTTCATTTTTGACCGAAAATCGCCTAAGTCCCCACCCCACCCCACCACAGCACTCTACAGCCACTTTGAGCATGCAGTTCTATGACAAAAGTCGCTCAGCTCGCTTAGGGCTTTCATTTTGTAATGTACCAAATTTGACCACTTTTGAAAAATTTTATTTTTGACCTAAAATCACCTAAGTCCCCACCCAACCCCACCACAGCACTCTACAGCCACTTTGAGCATGCAGTTCTATGACAAAAGTCGCTCAGCTCGCTTAGGGCTTTCATTTGGTACCAAATTTGACCACTTTTGAAAAATTTTATTTTTGACCTAAAATCACCAAGTCCCCACCCAACCCCACCACAGCACTCCACAGCCACTTTGAGCATGCAGTTCTATGACAAAAGTTGCTCAGCTCGCTTAGGGCTTTCATTTGGAACCAAATTTGACCACTTTTGAAAAATTTCATTTTTGACCTAAAATCGCATAAGTCCCCACCCCACCCCACCACAGCACTCTACAGCCACTTTGAGCATGCAATTCTATGACAAAAGTCGCTCAGCTCGCTTAGGGCTTTCATTTGGTACCAAATTTGACCACTTTTGGAAAATTTCATTTTTTACCGAAAATCGCCTAAGTCCCCACCCCACCCCACCACAGCACTCTACAGCCACTTTGAGCATGCACCCCCCACAGCACTCTACAGCTCATTTGGTAGCATCTTGACCACTTTTGGAAAATTTCATTTTTTGCCTACCGAAAATCGCCTAAGTCCCCACCCCACCCCACCACAGCAACCTACAGCCACTTTGAGCATACAATTCTATGACAAAAGTTGCTCAGCTCACTTAGGGCTTTCATTTGGTACCAAATTTGACCACTTTTGAAAAATTTTATTTTGGACCACCTGACCCCCTACCGACCTGACCCCTCAGACGGTTAAGTGGAGCCAGCCCAGAAAAATGGGTGCGTTGTACAGCAAAACCGACACCGGAAATGAGCTGGGCGCACCAGAAAACCCCTATAGAGAAAGTTTTGAGAGGCCAAGTAGAGCCTAGTATGGACCTCCAGGAAACGGTTGCCGACATGACCCTCCAGACGGCAAAGTGGAACCAGCCCAGCAAGATGGATAAGTCGGACGGCAAAACGGACACCGGAAATGTGCTGGGCGCACCAGAAAACCCCTACAGAGAAAGTTTTAAGAGGCCAAGTAGAGCCTAGTATGGACCTCCAGGAAACGGTTGCCGACATGACCCTCCAGACGGCAAAGTGGAACCAGCCCAGCAACTTGGGTCAGTCGGGCAGCAAAAGTGATAGCGGGAATCGATTCTCCGTCCGCAAAAACCTTTGCACGCAAGATTTGAGCCTTCCAGGTCGCAAAATAAGCGAAAAAACTAAGTTCAAAGTTGGACCCAAAATTCACCAACTTTGGCAGGCCAGTACCCAAAAATTACGCCCCCGGCAGGAAAATCATATAGCAATTGAACGACCCTGATATGTGTCCTATTTAGCCATATAGGCAGTATTGCCCCATATATAGCCCAGTCTGACTTATTAAGGTGACATTGAAGCATACTTTTTGGCCATTTTAGCGTTTTGACCGACTTTGGCCCCCCGTCAAAAAATTTTTCCGGCTCTGGGAGGCATAAAAACTAGCCTATCGGCTTATTTTTGTTGCGTACTCCAAGAATATATATGGTTTTCATAGGCAAAAATTTTTCTATCTGTTGTTATTAAAGCTACAAAACCCCCTTACCAGACGTCAAAGCGGAGAACCGGAAAAAAAAAAAACATCACTCTCGTAAGCGATTTTTGGCGCAACTTTTTAACGGAAAGTGGTACGGGGATGAAACTTCGCACACATACTAAACTCGACACGTACAATTTTTTGCGCACATAATCTGCGCAGGATCTGCGCAGGAATCTGCGCAGCTTCTGCGCAGCCTTGTTTTACACGGTCATTCGACCATTTTCACTCATATTATAGGGGTCGCTACCGCGACCCCACGTGTTTTATAAATATAACAAATAAAAATATTTCACACACACATTAACACCATAAATTTATACTATACACATTAATAAACTAAAAATTTACAAACATACTATATTTAATTATATTAATTATAACAATCATATATAAAATAATCATTATATTATTATTATTTTTTTTTTGAGATTTGGAAGGAGAATTGTGTCACAAACATGACAGAGGAGGACGATTTTAAGAAGCTCCCTGTGGAAGAGCAGATCAGTCATTCGGTGCGCAGTTTTTTGGGGCCAAATTTCTTTTCATTTGTTATGTTTTTGCGTTTTGCATGGATAGACGCGGGGGGGGGGTGGGGTTTAGGTTGGGAATATTATGATTGAAAGTTTAGATATTGAAATAAAGCTTTCACTCCAAGAAAGTGAAGTAAACCCGGACTGGCAGAAGGGTCCAAGAAGGACACACAGATTCCTTCTTTGTACAACTAGGCAGGAGCTCTAGAGACTAAAGCGTTTACAGTACCCATTGTTCTCATTCTGTTTTGAAACCGCAACTTTTTTCCGCCGCAGCTGAGCCGCAGTGGCGCCGCAAAGTTGGCTCAGAGCGAAAAGTGACCATTTTTGTGGTCGTCGCTAAGGTCGTTACGAGCTGGAGCTGATTTGTTTTTATATTCAGAATTTACATATATTGAACTGACTAACTTTCCAGATTTCGCTTCTCTAGCGAGCACACTGATCTGTCAAAAATGGCGAAAATTCTAAAAATGAAAAATCGAAATTTCTCGCTATCTATTCAACTTAGAAAGCTCAAATCTTCCATACAATGGTTTTCTGGCATGGAGAATCGATTCCCTCAGACAGTTTTACCGTCCGTCCGATGGGTATCTTGCTGGGCTGGTTCCACTTTGCCGTAGGGAGGGTCATGTCGGAAACCGCTTCCTGGAGGTCCATAGTAGGCTTTGCTTTGCCGCTCAAAACTTTGTCTGTAAGGGTTTTCTGGTGCGCTCAGCTCATTCCCGGTGTCCGTTTTGCCGTATATATATGCTATAATATATATAATTACACTAAATTGTGTATGTGGTGCGGGTGTTTTAGTTATGGAGAGCTCGACAGAATGGTTACACTGAGATTTCGAAAAAGTTTGCTACAATGGATCCCACTGACAAGGAATTTTCCAAGTATCTGGGCAAGATTAAAGATTTTGTTACAGGTACGAAGTATGTTAGGATCGGATATATTATGTCTGGCGTGTGTTAGCTACAGAACTTTTGTCGAACCCTCACAACGAGCCGATCTAGACCTAGTTTTTTTTGCTGAAGGGATATTTAAATTTGAAAAAAGTGTTGTGGCAGTGCTGGGTCTCGAACCACCGACCGTCAGATTAGTGTCGGGCACCCTAGACCGCTCCGCTACACGTCTTCTTCTTCATCTTCCTGGACCGTCGTGAGCAGGCTCAATGCGGTTGGACCAACTAGAGTCGGCCCACATCCCGGAGATAGGCAAGGACCCTGGGGGGGACCCCTCGATCGAAAGGATGTCAAGCCTGGGCCGGGACCCGAAGTGCAGTCGTCTGGCGCCCCTGTGAGCAGGGCTAGCAGTGGAGTAATAGGTGAGGTAGGTCTTCTTCCGGAGCTGAACAGTCAGGGCAGGCGCGAGACGGAGAGATACCCATCCTACCTCTGCTTGGCCAGCAGGAGGGAGTGACCATCTTACATGTCAGTTGTAGAGAGAGTCACCCGCCCGCTTCTTCCTGCTGAGACCTTGCTCCAGTTCCAGCGAAACAGGTTCCGCTACTCGTCAGTCTCTTCAGTTCAATACTTGGGCCCAGGTGTAGGACTCTTCGTCTATTGATTGTTGTATTGATTATTCTGGCATTTTCTAGGGTTTTGAAAGTGGGGGCTTCCCCATAGGGAGGGGGAAGGGGGGGAGGCGAGCCCAAGGTATAAATATACCTAAATTTTTAGCGAAAAATTAGCATTTTTTGGGTAAAAACACCAAAAACTCGCTGTTTTTAAGCTTAAAATGTATATATAAGTCCATAAATTAGCTAAAAACAGAAATTTTTGAAAATTTGACCTCAAAAACCTATTTTTTCGACGACACTTTTGGGCGACCTCCAAAAAACGGGAGGGGGGAGATCCGAAAAGTGGAGGGGGAACCGAAAAGTGAGGGCCCCCCACCCCCCCCCCCACTAAAAAATGCCAGTTATTCAATAATTATTGCTTGCAGATTCCAATGCGGTTGCACAGGAAAAGGGTCTAGAGGCTGCCTTGGCCTATGTAGAGAATGCAAAGGTTGCCGGCAAGTACGTACGCTTTCCTAAGTTTTGGTTTTGTGTTTTCACCATTTTCCTTCTTCCTTCATAAATTTCAATAAATTTCTGTGTTAAAGTCTATTTCTCTCGATCTATTGGCTATAAGTTTTTAAAATTTTTTGGTAGCCGCCATGCGTATTTTAATTTTAAAAATTTTTATTCAACATTTTCAGTAGTTGTTGTTGTTTTTTTCCTGTGTGTAGAACAGTCAATGAAGTCTGCCCGGGCATAGTTCAGAAGTGCCTGGGCGCGCCCAAGGCCAAGACCAAAGAGAAGGGTCAGGAGCTAATCCTGATGTACATTGAGATTGAAAAGGCAGATGCTGTAATTGTGAGTTTTTCATTTTCAGAATGTTTGAAAAATTAAATTTTTAATTAAATTTTTTGATTAAATTTTAATTTAATTTGTATTTTTAAATTTAAGCAGAATGTTGACTGTAGTTTAGGGTAAAATCGTTTGCCCCAAACCTTCCTATCTTTCTTTCTTTCTCCATACGGTAGCGCAACTGGTAGCATTCTCGCTTGAAAACCGCACAGTTCGAGTTTCGAATCCGGGCTGATTTCTCGGAATTTTATCGGAATTTTGTGCACCGGATTCTGGTTGGGCGTCCCGAAACTTAACAAACACCTCCCACCGACTCGACCTTTTAAATTTTAAATTTTCAAATTTTGTCTGTGCGAGTGTTCTTAGTATTGTAATGATTTTTTATTTTATTTTTTCTTAAATTTTATCTTGTTTTTTTGTTTTGCAGGAAGAGCTTATTCAGGGATTTTCTCACAAGACACCAAAGATTAGATGTGGCTGTGTAGAAACGGCCAGGCTGGCTGTGAAGTGCGTACATACGAAGTTGGCAGATAGGTTTAAAAAGGTTTTTTAAAAGAAAAATAATATAGAGAATCCACCTAAATGATAGAAATTCGAATGAAAGGCCGCCGTAGTTTTTGCTGGTCGCAGCTGGGCTTTTTCTAGGCGACAAAAAGTGGGGGTGGGGAAGTGGAACGGGATGCCCCCCACTAGTGGGTGGGGGGACCCAAAGTGGGGGGAATCCAAAGTGGTCTAACATTGGCAAAAATGCAGTAAAAATAGCCTGTTTTCTACATACAGTCCCGGCTGAAAGTAACCCTCCTTTTTTCGCGAGCAATTCGCGAATTGCTCGCGAACATTACCAAAAAGTGCTCGCAAATTTTCACGAGCAGGTAGTTTTTGTGTATCTTTTTCAAAATCCTTTTGAATGTTTTGCCAAAACCAAGTCTGAGCTTCTTACTTACGCACTTATATATTTAAGCATATAAGGAAGTACAGCACTGGTGTAAGCAAGCATACGTAACTGTAGTAGAATTTACAGCTGCCTGGCTTATGCCTTTGCTATGCGTTGTATATATAGCTGACATGCACGTGCACGCGTATACGTATACATTATACAGCACTAGGCACTGTAGTTAGGATATACACAGTAGCGTAAACACCTGCAGCAGCAATAAGAACTTAACAAAAAATTTGAAAACTGGGAAATATCTCTTAAAAAATGTAAACACACACAGAAAAACGTTACGAGCAGACGCGAGCATTGCTTAAAAATATTACGAATTTTCGCGAGTTGCTCGCGAATTGCTCGCAAGCAAAAGGGGGTGTAACTTTCAGCCGGGACTGTATACTGCTATAACTATGCTTAAAAGTGTTCAAAAATCGAGTTTGAGTACCAAAATGACGATTTTTGACCAAAAAATTCCGGCAAAGCCGGAAATTTTTGAAAATTTTGACCAAAAATCCTTAAAATTCGGCATCTTATAGTGAGTGGGGCGGAAGCCCAAAAAAGTGGGGGTGGGGCCGGTTGGGGGGGGAAGGGGTCGAGTGGGGGGAACCCAAAAAGTGGGGGGGGGGGCGGGCCCGCCCCCCCCACTAAAAAGAGCTGGACTTAGATTGAAATGAAATTGAAATTCGTAAATGAGCGCTCAGAATTGTTCAAAATCTTAAAGTGTATGAAGCTAGACCACTTTTTTGACGGTTAGGCTATTACAATTTTTTATAATTTAAGATTTGAACAAAATTAATTAAGCGACGATGTTCATTTCTGCTGAAGTATTTACGTTACACTGAAAATGCAGAAGCAAGCTACATACATTGCCTGCCTGCTCGTATACGATGAACTTAGAAAATTTTATTTAATTTTTTATTTATTTATTTATTTTTTAAATTTATTGTGTTTGTTTGTTTTGTAGTCAGTTTGGCGCCAAAGTGCTCAATGTCAAACTGCTGGTCAAACAACTGCCCACCCTGTTGGAGGATAAGGATAAGAATGTTCGTGAGGAATCGAAACTGCTGGCCATTGAGCTATATCAGTGGCTTCGTGAAGCCCTGAAACCGCAGTTGCAGAATTTAAAGCCGGTTATTGTGAGTGCTGTGTAAATTTATTCTTATCTGGGCGGGGGGTTAATTTTAAATCAGTTTCTTGATGGGGTGTTTACCTGTTGATTTTGCGTTTTTCAGATACGAATTTGGCCGTTTTAGGTGGATTTTTGTGGATTGTTGTCTGTCTGGAAGGGGGGGGGTGTAGTTGAAAACGAATCCTTTTGAAAGTTGAAGCAGGACTTTGTGTGTTTATCCAGTCATTTTTAATATGAACTTTGCTTATTATGACGAACATTTTGGAACTCGAAAGAAAAGCTATTCTGTGCGGATCTAAATTTTTCCGTTGGTTTTCCACATTTCAAATCTAAAGCTAACACTTGCCTTGGCAAACAGTAGTTGTTTGTTTAGATTATTTATTCAGCCTGTGGTCTTAGTCAGTTAGGTTAGCATCAAAATTTCAAATCTTCTTTTCCGAAGAAAAGTTCTTGGTTTTTCCTACCTAAAAATAATTGCTTTGTGTACTAACTTTTCTAGCAATCTGAACTGGAGTCGGAGTTTGCCAAAGCCCCCTCCGCAAAACCGCGCTGTGCTCGCTTTCTGCGCTCTCAGCAGCAACAACAGCGCAACAGCGCAGCACAGGATGCTGACGGCGACCAGGTGCCCGGCGGGTCGGGTGAACCCGGTGACGAAGGTATGTACTAACTGGGGGAGTTAGAGAGATTTGGGGTTCAGAAAAGTTGGGAGATTTTTTGAAAATCTGTGAAAAAATATTATATTGTGCCATTTTTTGTGACATGTAATATACGTATACGTCTTGAAAGCGTCAGTTTTGTTGGGAAAAAAATTGAGCAGCCTAAAGGTGCATTCATAATTCCTGTCGCAAGCAGACGCGCGTAGACGCGCGTGGACGTGCGTACGTAAGCGTCTGCATGCGTTCGTGAGCATGAATAGGTTACAATTAGTTTTAAACGGTTAAAATGGCATGTTACAATCTGACGCGTTGACGCGCGTCTCTATGCGTTTGCGACTATGAATGCACCTTTAGTGGTGAAAAAGATTAAAATTAGGCAGGTGTATATATAGCTTGTTTGTCGGATTTCTTGAGATTCTACATACGTATGCGCTCTGACCATATTTTCTGGGAAAAATTTCGTAGAAAATGATAGGTTTGAGACCATCGTTTGACGGCAAGCGTGGCAAGGGTTTCTAGGATCCGCATCCCTCACCCCCCCCCCCTAGAAAAAGGCTATGCTTATCTCTATGTCAATTTTCAGGAAGACCCCTCCCCATGTCTGCTCTTGGCTCCCTGAAATAAACTAAATTTTAGAAATTTTCGTGGTGATTTTCCCAGCAATCCTAAAACTGTTACGCGCTCACAAGTCGTCTCGTCAGTTGACCTTGCATTTCTTTAGGATTTGTACAGTCCCACTTGTGTTGGGGGGGGAGGGTTAAGATCTTAGAAAAATTTGAGAGGTCAGGCTGAGATTACGTATGTGGAGGCGTTTTAGGCGTCGTCTTGGAATTGCTCTGTTCATCGTAACGGAATGGTTGTGCAACAAAGAGTGAAATTAGTACTATTTGTAGACTGGCTTTTTCCTAGGCAAAAATTTCTGGGGGGGGGGGAAGTCTGGGGGGGGCTCGGATTTCTGGGGGGGGGGAGAAAAATTTTTAGAAAAATGTCCAAAAATACATAGCTATTTTTTGCTGCTGAGCTAAAAAATTGACTTTTTAACTTAAATTTAAGCTTAAAATAGCTAAAAAATGCTTAAAAATGGGTAAAAATCCGGCGAAGCCGGAAAAAATTTTCAAAATTTTCCCTCAAAACCCTATTTTTCCGGGCACTTTAGGGATGGGGGGGTTCTGGGGGGGAGAAGGCCCGAATCCTGGGGGGGCGATTCTGGGGGGGGGGGACGGATTTCTGGGGGCCCCCCCCTGTAGGAAAAAGCCAGGTAGAGATGCCCATTGGCTCTCTCTCTCCTGTAGTTTCCAACTATTGGGGGGGGGGGCGGAGCTTTGACCTGAGTACCTACAGGAAAGACCTTTTTCATTGATAATTTTTTTACAGTTTTATTTTTTTCTGTTTTTGTTTTTTTTTTGCAGATGGAGCTGGCACTGCCCCTGCCCCAGACGTTGATCCTTGGGACTTTATGGAGCCCACAGATGTGTTTGACCAGTTGCCTAAAGCCTGCCAGGCAAAGGGTGGCGCCCCATTTAATGACCTGGTGACCAGTAAAAAGTGGAAAGAACGATTGGATGGCACGGAAGCTCTGCTGGAAGTGATTCAGGGCAAAAAGTTGGACCCGGGCGGCAACTATGGAGAGTTGGTGGGAATTTTGAAAAATGTGAGGAACAGTATTTTTTCTGGGATTTTTTCCAACGGGGAGGGGGGGGGTTGTTTTCTTCGAAAACTGTTTTGTTTCTTTTTGCTAAAAACTATGTTGGGTTTTTTGGTTTTCCAGTTCATTACGTGCGTATTGTGTTTTTGAAGCTTATAAAATTTTAGGGTTTTTTGTATATTTACTCTTTGTGGAAAGCGTGTTTTTTCAAATTCACATTTCTTTTTCGGTTTTTTGTATAGTTATAGGGGGGCGCGATAGCGCTCCCCCTATAATATGGGTGTAAAAGGCTCAGCGCGGCCCTTAGAGACCCGTTCGAGCACCGTGCCAGCTAAATACTCAACCAAACTAGACAAATTTGGTATCGTTGGAATCAGCACGACGAGTACAACAAGTAGCAAAAAAGTTTTGGTCAAAATTTTCAACTTTGAAAATTTTCGCTTCCGGACAAGTTAGGTCCGTTTGTTTTTTTTCCGTGTAAGTCACGCTTGGGGAAGCCGTTTTAGTCTAACTCACTAACTGAACGATGTGGGCATTTTCAGCCGGTGAAGTTTGGTTTTTCTGAGAGTAGTATTTGTGTTAACGTACCTTTTGGACAATTTTCCGCTGCCCGGCCCGGCCGGCCACCTGTGCGGCCGGCCAAAGGTGGCCTGACCGCTAAGATGGCCAAAAAAGGCCAATTTTGTGTCACGGCTACAGGGCTCAGGGAACAAGGTACAGAGACGCGGCTTGTTGCATGAGAAACTTTGGGATAGGTAGCGTGTCATAACGAGGGCGATTTTCGATATCTGGCCAGGATCGTTGCTCCGGCCAAATGGCCATTTCGTAAAAGTTTCTAAGTCCCAACTCTACAGGAAATAGTCAAAAATAGGCCTAAATATGCTGTTTTGGGCCATATAGTTGGACGCATATAAGGGTTATCGGGGTCGCTGAACACGATGAGCATAGTCGCAGCGCTGTGCGGTGCTGCTATCGTGCTGTACTGTTATGCAGCAACCATAGCACGCTGTCTGTAGACTTACTGTAAACGGCTAAACATATGAAACTTAGTGATAGTAGTGTCTGTAGTAAGGGGGAACTGTAGCTATGTTGGTTGGCGCACTCTCTAGCTTCCACCGTGCTGTATGTGCTGCCCCAAACACAGCACCGTCGATAACAAGTTATTCATTTGTCACTGGCATTTGAAATTCGGCATACAGATAGTTTAGGACATGACAAACTTTTATAGATAGGTTTCGTATACTTATTACGATGTTACTACATGGTTGTGCTGCAGTAGAGTGCTGCAGAAGTACAGCACGGCCTATAACTAGCTACAGATAACTTGCAATCGTCTGACATTCTGCAGACACGTGCAGAATAGCATTGGAAATGATGCCGTATAAATCTCCTTTCTTGGCAGTGACGTTTGCGTCTGGTTGCACTGCAGTAGAGTGCTGCGGAAGTACAGCACGGCCTATATATAACTAGCTACACAAAAATTGCAATTGTCTGAAATGCTGCAGACAAGTGCAGAATAGCATTACAAATCATGCCGAATAAGTCTACTACTTTGGCAGTGACGCCTGCGTCTGGTTGCGCTGCAGTAGAGTGCTGCGGAAGTACAGCATATGGCTTATAACAAACTACAGATAACTTTCTGCAACTTTCTAAAATATTCTTATTTGTAGTAGATGAGGGTTTTTCTGCCAAAATCAAGAAAATCAAATCAAAATCAAGATTTTCAAGCTTTGTTCTATGGCTTGGTTGACTGTTACGTAATTATTGGGGGAATTTTTAAAGTTTCTTTCATAAAGCTTTAACATTTTGCTTAAGGTTTACTGAGAACCTTAAAAATGAAATAGGACAAGAATAAAAATGCTCCGATGGAGCATGAAAAATGCAATATGGGTGACACTGGGTTTTAAGCGGACAGAGGACTAGGTTTTAAAACGTTAATATGGGAGGGCCAGGTTGTAAATACCAGGAGGACTAGGTTAAAAGCGCACTAATATGGACCAGCTTCGCTGAACAACCCATATTCGCGGGTACGCATGCTCCACTCCGCATTTGACCATTATGGTCTTAAATTCTAAATTCGTCAGCTTTCCAGGCGAGCTTGCTGATTTTGAAATATTATGCTTTATATACTTCAAGCGCTGTATACTGAACTGCCAGAGCGGGATTTGTGACACCAATTTTTACTGCATATGTGGTATTAAGTGTTGGATTATATGCATTAATTAAATTAATTCAATTAAGTTGGGTTGTAAGTTGTATTAATTATGTAATTATTAAGTATTACGAATACAACTGTTGCAGACGCAGAGCTATGCTCACAAATTGGTAAACTGTTACTGAAGAACTGCCACCAGCATCAGTCCGGACAGTTTCCGCGAATATGGGTTGTTCAGCGAAGCTGGTCCATATTAGTGCGCTTTTAACCTAGTCCTCCTGGTATTTACAACCTGCCACTCCCATATTAACGTTTTAAAACCTAGTCCTCTGTCCGCTTAAAACCCAGTGTCACCCATATTGCATTTTTCATGCTCCATCGGAGCATTTTTATTCTTGTTATTCATTGTGGAAAGCGTGTTTTTTTAAATTCACAATTCTTTTTCTATTTCAGATAATTGCCAAGGATGCCAACATCAATGTGGTCGCCTGTGCAGCCAAATGTATGGCTGCCCTGGCGCATGGTCTGCGTAAAAAGTTCCAATGTTATGCTGCTATGGTAGGTAGAAATAATAAATAAATAAATTATATATACGTAGTATAACAGCACATCACTAGTGAGAATAATAAAATATGAAATCGTGGATACTCTCAAAGGTGGGTGGGTGTACGTGGGTTGAGAAAGATGGGTGGGTTTTCTGGGTTTCTATGTTTTGATATTTTCCTATTCTCATTGATATCTACGTTACGTATGTATCTTCTGTGGATCTGTGGACTGGTGTCTGTTTTGACTATTGTTTTGAGCACATCATTCATTATTATTGTTTGGTGGGGGGGGGGTTACCTTTTCGGAAACATTTTTAAGTGTCCAAAAATATTGTGCAGGACTATATTTTCTAATGACCAAAAATTGTGTTTGACTTCTTTTCTAATGA
Source organism: Trissonchulus latispiculum (assembly GCA_030248195.1). Lineage (NCBI taxonomy): Eukaryota > Metazoa > Nematoda > Enoplea > Enoplida > Ironidae > Trissonchulus > Trissonchulus latispiculum. The sequence goes on along the minus strand of JASAND010017291.1, from coordinate 8,100 downwards.
CTGTGTTGGGCTCTACATATTATGTTGTCGATTTTAACACGTGTCTTTTTTGAAAAATATGGAAAAGAGAAAAGGAATATAAAGGAATTCTTTGGAAATTGGTGAAGCTGAATGAATTTTTTCAAACAATTTTCATGGGCCTTTCACCAATAAATTTGGGGGAGGGGTCACTTAGTTTTGGGAAAACTATGAAGTCTGAAACTGGTTCTTGTTGTAAATATATTTACATTTTAACAATAGTTGTTGTAAAGTGTTGATGGTATTATTCTTTTGTAGTGTGCTCCGGTGATTTTTGAGAAGTTCAAGGAAAAGAAGCAACTGGTCCGTGACGCCCTGCGTGAAGCCATTGATGGCATTGCAAAGACGGTAATTTCGGGGGGTTCTGGGCTGGTTTGGGCAAATCAGTTGCTAATTTATTAGTTTTTTTAATTAGGTAATTGTTAACTTAATAATTATTGCTTTAGGCGGCTAACAATTGATACCATACAAGAATACAAGAATTTTATTTCCAAAGTTATAAGGAACGGGAAAGACAACGCAGACAGATTCACAATTTATTCAAGTATATACACTGTATATGTACCAGAGATACAGACAGAAATACAATGCGTGCATATATTTTACTTATAAACAAGTAGATACTATAACCATCTTTGCCGCTGCATGGAGGCTGCAGAAATTATTTACCAGTATTAATTTTTCTCTCAGGCACAAAAATCTTCCTTTTTAGTTTCTAGTTTTTTAGCATTTTGTTTCCAGTTTATTTTGCTCATCTTTTTTTCTAGACCTCACTGGATGTGATGGCAGAAGAAGCCCTAAAATATTTTGACAGCAAAAATCCGGCCATACGCCAAGAGACTTGCCTGTTTCTGGCTCGAACTTTTGGCTCCACCGCCCCAACTGTCCTGTCCTCCAAGAAACTGTTGAAACTGGTCTGTGCTCCGCTGGTCCAGGTATTGTGGTATATATTATTAAAAAATTATTAAAAAATATTATTAAAAATAATGGTACGTAACCTACGTAACTTGTTCCTTATTAATTAACATGATATTTTTAATATTAAAAAATATTATTAAAAATAATGGTACGTAACCTGCGTACGTAACTTGTTCCTTATTAATTAACATGATATTTTTAATATTAAAAAATATTATTAAAAATAATGGTACGTAACCTATACGTAACTTGTTCCTTATTAATTAACATGATATTTTTTAATATTAAAAAATATTATTAAATAAAAATAATGGTACGTAACCTAACCTGTTCCTGTAATATATTATTAATTAACATGATATTTTTAATTAGTTTGAGTGTGTTCTTTCTTGTTATGCAGTGAGACGTACTGTGTGAAGCCGGGGTAAATTTTCGAAATATGTATTGTGGGTTCTAGAGCATATTTTTTGTCTAAACTTTGGTTACCAAATGCGGCCATAACTTTGTTTGAGAGTAACTGGGAGGGGGGGGGTTTAGAAGCACAATTTTTGGGTGGGATGGGGGGAGCGAGCGGGTGTTTATTATGAGCCTCTTACTGCATAGTAATGGTTGGTAAATAAGAAACACTTATTTTTAATGGGACTTATTCTACGGGAGCTCATTAACACCTTTCGACCCCCCTTAAATTCGCTCCCCCAACAAGGTGGCTTCCAAGTTTTAGTCAGAAGGTCAGATTTTCAAGCATTTCCCTTCTTCGAGGAAGATTTACTGTTGAATTGTGAGCTGTTTTTTAACACTTGCGTGAACTTTTTCTACAGACACCATAAAGACAGCGCAAATTTTGGCATATTTTTTAGGACTCCCCCCCCCGGCTTTTTCCCCCTAGGTATCTGCTCCCCTAGGCCTTAAGCCCAGGTGTATGTTGGGATCCGCAAGCCTTTCAGCTTAGTACACCGGTGCTCTAATCATCCAGCCTCAAATACATATGTACAATGCCCGGAGGGGGGGGAAGCAAGCTTTAGGTTTTACTTCGATCTACACATTATGCAAACTTCTTCATACAGTGTATGTATATAGTAAAAGGCTTTTTTCAGAAATTTGGCGGCTTCCTTTTTTGTGTAATTGTTTTTTATGTTTTTTTTCTATTTCTAGGTTGCTGCTGACCAGGATGTGGCTGTACGTGACGCCGCCATGGAAGCACTGGGAGTGGCAATGCGTGTGGTCTCTGAGAAAATCCTCCAGCCGTTTTTGACAGACGTTGATGCCATGAAAATGGCTAAGGTTGGTTTTTTGGCTTTAATTTCTGTAACATTTTGTTGGAAATCGTATTTTTGTGATTTTCAATTAGTCATGAATTATTGTTAGTAGGATGCGGTTAAAATATAAATGAGTGGAGAAAGTATGCTGTGCTTTGGAGTTTTCTGGAGTATTAAGAATTAAGGTTTTTGTGTTACTTGATTTTTTGTATTACTTGATTTTAATTTAAATTTTAAATATTTAAATTTAAATGTTTTCAGATCAAAGAATTCTGTGATAAGGCCGAAATTCAGGGTCCTGGCAAAACTGCACAGCCTGCTGGAAACAAACCTGCTTCCGCTGCTCCTGTGAAAAAGGTTTTTGGGGATTATATGTTTTTTAGAAAATTTAGAATTTTAATTTTTGTCTATTTATTTTTGACTTCTTCAGGTGTAATGTTGTCAGTTTTTCTGTTTAATTTTGCTTTCTGTTGCGTACGTACGTACTACCGTGAAATCAGCGTTCGTCGGTCGTTATTAGAATTTCAGTTTTTGGTCGAATTTTTGTTTTTTCCTTGGGTTTCCTGCTGTATTGTCCAGTTTTTGCACCCACAAAATGAAAACTCAGGGGTGACCCTTTAAGCAATTCGTTTTACTGTTCGTTCGTTACCACAGTTTCTGTGCTTTTGTTTTGCAGAGCACACGAATTTTCCTTGGCTATTTTTCTGTTAACTGTTTATTTTAAGATTTTTTAGATTTTATTTTTGTTTATATATCTTCATTTTTATGAACTAGGTTGAGGAGACTTCGGCAGCATCTAAACCTAAGCCTCCTACCGCTCAGGGTCCGAAAGGTCCGGCTAAAGCATCGGAGGTAATCTTTAGTTTTTAGTGGTTAGTTTGGATTAAAAAAATGGGGCTCAACTTGCGACAGAAGAAGTTGTTAAAAAAGATTTTAAATTTATTTTTAAATTCTTCTCTTTCAGTTTTCGTATGGGTTCTTTTTCTTTTCTCACTGTGGAAATCCAACATTTTCATTTTGCAAAATCGTGAAGCGTTTTTTGGACATAGCTTTTTTCTGTCGCGTTGGTGTGCGTGATGTGCCATGATTTTGACAAACCTGAAATTCGTATGCGGAAATCTGACTATTTTTAATTTTAATTTTTAATTTAATTTAATCTTTATTTAACGGAGAGTCTGATCGCATAAGTTAAAAGAAAGTCTTTACTTTTCGGTGATTTGTGTCCTTTTCGTTCTGAGCTGTGATAATTGAATTTCTATCACTTCTATATATAGGCCAAGTTTTAGAATTAAAATTTTAGTATTAAAATTTTAGAAAAATCGTTTTGAAAAACTCATTGACATTATATTGGAAATTTAAAAACCGTTGTCTAAAAAGTTTTCAAATTTTTAATGATTTACATTGTTTGAGTGTAGTTTCATTGCGGATATCTGGATATTATCCGTTCTTTGTCTGCTGTCTATTTTGCTAGTTTATGCAAATTCGAGTAGTAACAGTACCGCTTCTACCCTGCTGTGATATAGCATTTCGGCATGCCTGTACATATATAGTTGTATGTAGTTGTCTATGTAGTCTTCGTGGTATTAGTGTTAATGTTTGTGTCGTCGTTTTTTGTGGAACATAAATATTTATGTACTGTTTTAAGTTATTTTTTCATTTCTACTATTTTTCAGCCGTCTACTTCAAACGGGGCCCCGCCGTCTAAATCGAAGTCTGATGGGGTAAGTTTTCCTTCCCATGGAGACCGAAAAACAAAAATGGAAATTGTTTTGGCTAACGTTTGTGAAAGAAAATGTTGTCTAACTTAAAAGAACATTTTCTAGAATCAGCTACTATATCATATAGTCTAGCAAACTTAAACTGGACCAAAGACTGAATTTTGTGGAGAGTTTTTTATTCAAGTTAGATATGACAATGTATATATTTTCTGAAAGCACAAAAATTAGGGATTTCAAAAATTTTTAAAAATGTAAAAATTTTAAATTTCATAAATTTTAAAAACAGTAGGAAAAGAAATAATAAGCGAAAAGTAGTGGCGGTTAGTATCAAATTAAAGGTCTCGTTCAGGAGAACACGAATATTCATAAATTAAGTGGATTTGGGGCGGCACGTGGTTCCAGCGGGCCCATATCCCGAAAAATAAAAGTTGCTCCGATCGCTACAAACTTGGGCTCATTTGAAAGCTCTCATCACGCTGAGTGAAAGTTATAACTGGGCCATGGCTCAAAAATGCTGTCTGCGAAAGTTATCCCTCTTTAAACCCCAAAAATGGACAGTTTTAACACTTTTGGAAGGTTTAATCCAGGCTAGCGAAAGCTGTAAGCTAAATCAAGTAAAGCCATTGGGCTACATTTTGCGTCTCATCATCATACACAAGCTTGGAAAATTTCAGCTTTGGATCTTCAAGCATGCGTAAGATAAGCTAGCAAATTTAAACAAACTTCAAAGGAACCGTCACAGCGGCACTTTTGAAGTTTGTTTAAATTAGTTTATCTTATCTTGCATGAAGATCAAAATCTGCAATTTCCAAGCTTGTGTATGATGATGAGACGCAAAATGTAGCCCAATGGCTTTACTTGATTTAGCTCACAGCTTTAGCTAGCCTGGATTAAACCCTCCAAAAGTGCTAAAACTGTCCATTTTTGGTGTTTAAAGAGGAATAACTTTCACAGACAGCATTTTTGAGCGTTGACCCAATTATAACTTTTACTCAGCGTGATGAGAGCTTTCAAATGAGCCCAAGTTTGTAGCGATCGGAGCAACTTTTATTTTTCGGGATATGGGCCCGCTGGAACCACGTGCCGCCCCAAATCCACTTAATTTATGCATATTCGTGTTCTCCTGAACGAGACCTTTAATTTGATACTAACCTCCACTACTTTTCGCTTATTATTTCTTTTCCTACTGTTTTTAAAATTTATGAATTTTAAAATTTTTGAAATCTCTGATTTCTGAGCTTTCAGAATATAATTGTCATACCTAACTTGATTAATAAACTCTCCACAAAATTCAGTCTTTGGTCCAGTTTAAGTTTGCTAGACTATAGTTTGGTTTTCTCTGCCAGCTTTTGTAAAAAAAGTTTCCTAATCTTTCTGGTAGTCACCAGTGTTCTATCAAAGAAAACTTTTCAATTCGTTATTTCTTCAAAGATTGTTTTTTGCGAGAAACACAGTCCTAAGCATTCTGTTATGAACTAGTTTAGCTTTTGTATTATTTACTTTTTTCATGTTATTTAATTTGATTTCTCAATTAATTCCAATTGTCAACTCTATTTTTTCAGTTGAAGAAGAAACAGCCCGCGGGTAAAGCGGGAAAGTCTGGCGGAGCGGGCAAAAAGGACCAATCGGAGCAGAAAGCAGTATTCGAAGAGCGAGAGCTGACGGTATAGAATTTAATTAATTAATTAATTAATTAATTAATTAATTACATACTTTATGCAATTCTTTTAATTAATTTGCGTGAAACACTTTTTGCCTCTCCCCTACTTTTTCGGGCATTCCCCCCCCCACTAACTATAAGTTGCCCGGACAGTGTAAAAGTTGAAGAATTTTTGGTAAAAATTTTCCATTCGGTTCATAATCGTCTATTTTGGTACTAGAACCTGACTTTTGAGCACATTTTGGTTTAGTTGTAGCAGTATATATACGTACATAGGCTCATTCTTTTAGACCGTTAGCATTTTTAGCAAATTTTATCAACCCACTTTTTGTCTCCCTCCCCCATTTTTGGCCCCCCCTGAGAAAATAATCCAGAAATAATATTTTGGAGCTCCAGGACTAGTGAGTTATCGAGCTTTCCAAATTTGACACTTAAAATTACATCGTTTCTCAAAATGTCTGGGCGGTATGCAGAAATACTTTTATCAGGGTTGTGGTCGGCTAGTTTTGGTGATTTTTCCAAAATCTTAAAACGTTTGCTTACTCTAGATTTTCAGTTACATCAAGAAAATGAAGTAAACGCTGACCAGCAGGCGGATCCACGAAGGATACAAGGCATTAATCATAAAGAAATAATGAAAAACGCCTGCCTGCAGTCACTAAGGCCGTAGCCTTAGTCCGAACAGGAGAGAGCCAATGGGCGCGGTGAGCGCTCTTACCCAGAGAGAACTATTCCCTGGAGCTCCGGAGCTCCAGGGAATAGTTCTCCCTGGGTAAGAGCGCTCACCGCGCCCATTGGCTCTCTCCTGTTCGGACTAAGGCTACGGCCTTAGTGACTGCAGGCAGGCGTTTTTCATGATTTCCTTATGGTTCTAGATTTTCAGTTTTTTGGATGTTTTCTGCCTTTTACCTGGGATTTCTTTAGTTGGGGGGGGGGGGGAGGTAGACCCCCACTTTTTGGGTCCCCCCCGCTCGTTCCCTTCCACTTTTTGGCTCCCCCACCCCACTCTCTGTAAGGTGCCGGAAAATGATAAATTTTAAGAATTTTGGTCAAAATTTTCAAACATTTTTCGGCTCCGCCGGAAGTTTTTCGTCTAAAATCGTCTGTTTTGGGTACTGAAACTCAATTTTTCAGCATTTTTTAGCATAGTTATAGCAGTGTATGAAGAAAACAGGCTATTTTTGCTGCATTTTTGGCAGTTTTAGACCGCTTTAGGATCCCCCACTTTTGGTCTTCCCCCCCCCCACTTTTTTCGCCTAGAGAAACCCAGTTCACTTATGTAAATCAATACAACGGTATGAATTCTGTGGTATATAATTAATGCTTGATTTTTTTGGTTTTAATGCTGTACTTGACTCTAGTTAATCCTTTCTATATCTCTGTTTTTGTCTAATTTCTTGAGTTTTTATTTATTTTTGGCTTGCCTTTGTTGTAGCCTGAAGAAGCGGATACCAAGGCGGCCGAACTATTTGACGGGGTCAGCATCTGTACGGAGACTTCGGCTACCATTCCCGTACTACAGGCCCTAGAAAGTACACAGTGGAAAGAGCGCCAGGCGGCTGTCAATAAGGTTTTAGAGGTATGAGAGAACAAAGGAAACTGAGATGTGACACTGCAGCACCTTCGACTTGAAAAACTCCAGTCTGAGCTGAGGTGGGGATCGAACCCACAACCTTTGGGGCTATCTAGGCCAACGCTCTCCCGAATTGAGCGGGGTAAAAGGGTAGTAGTTTGGGGGCGGGGGGGGGGGAATTGTTTTTTTAAATAATTTGATTTTTGCTTTTTCTTAGAATTTCAATGGTCTGTACTAGGGTGTTTTGGTGTTGATGAAATTAATTGTTGTCTTTGTAGGTGCAATAAATGAGTTAAGAGTTACAGTGAAAGTCGGTTTCGAAAAGATTCCTTGAACACTGAAAAACGATGTTAGTTGTGGGAAGAGGGGGGGGGAAGGACTTTACGCTATTGAAATTCAGTGGAGGGAAGGATAGGTTTTAGAGAAAACTTAAATGATGCTGATCTTTAGGTTTATTTCTTTTTTTGCTAAATCTTGTTTTTTCTAATTTTTTGTGCGACATTCTCCAGTTTTTTTAGACGGTAAGATTTATGGAAGCTGCCAGCGTTCCAGCTCAAGTGGTCATTAGGGCAGTGAATCGGGGAAAGCGAAAAGAGTCTAACATTGTGGTAAGTTTGGGACCGGGGAAGGGGGGGGGGCGGTTGCGGCTGTTTTTCTGCCCCGGTTTTGTCAAATTTTTGTGAGAATGTCTCAATATTTTATTTTACTGGTCATACTGTTCAGGAAGTAACCAGTTTCTTATCCTGCAGATGTATTTTCAGAAGGTCAAAAAATTTATTTTCAAAATCCCCCTTGAATGCTAAAATTTTATAAATTTTGAATTCTAAAATTTTGTTTTATCTTGTAAAGAAGTGGTGTGGTAGATTTTTTAAACATTTTTCAACGCTTTTTCTAACCCATTTTAGAGTGCGTACATTATAGATATTGTGTAATTTGAAAATTTTATGAAAATTAACT
>JASAND010017290.1:0-43579 GCA_030248195.1 Trissonchulus latispiculum | reverse complement strand
ACACTTGTGTTGAAACAGAAGAGTATTGCTGAATAAGTAACTGAATAATAATGACAGTTTAATTTATATTAGTTCAGTTAGAATTTTTCACCAATTACATGACACATGTAATGCTTACATGATTTTATACCACCTTTTTTAGCACAACGAGGAATTGCTAAGGAACTCAGCATGGGAGCTATTACTGTTGAGGGCTAGCAATTTAACATCACAACAGCGAAAAGATTTGGGATTTGGCAGAAGTGATCTTATGAACTTTTGTAGTTTTCGGCATCTTAAGGGCTGCGCAAGGTGAAAACTATTATATACGCTTCTTCAACTTATCTCGATGAAGTAATGAATGCATTCAATAAATTTCTTAAAATATATTCATTTCACGAATCAATAGACAAGTTACCTATTATCGTACTTTCGAATAACATAAAAACTTAATTTCGAGATTTTGAGGTAGTTAGTACAGCACAACTCAAGAAAATTACGAACATAAATATTTAGCTGGAATATTGACGACAAATAGCTCAATATTTTTTTGCAATTTTTTACATGCTTTATTAACAAGGTTTAGATTAGCAGAGTGCTCTGTCGATTAGTAGTATCTTTCACTTCATATTTCTAGATTAATAGCAAGACAGTTAGCTACTTTGAGCGAAAATCTTGTTCAAACGGAACGATACATTGGTTATGAACACATAAATATATAGTTTAAAACTTACCTGGAAACGAAAAGCTGGAACTGCATGATCCGCCGCAAACTGACACTCAAGCGCTTTATGAGCAAAGCGTCCGTGAACCCGAATCGATAGGAGGCAGAAACTGTAACAACAGACAACCAGCAATTCTAAAATATAGATACAACATGCTGTGTTGAGCTATGCAGACTTCGCTTTGACATTTAGCCTTTAACAATATCCTGTCACTGAATGTGATCTTATTTCAGTAGAAAATTGAATGAGTAAGTAAGCAGAAAAGACATAGGTCAATGAGACTGTACGGAAGCCTGCTGCTAACCGGAAGCTAATGTCAATTTGGCAACTTAACCTTTGCGTTAATTTGTTTGAAAACGGGTTGATTGGAGTAACCAATGTGCCGGTGATTATATTGGATTTTACTTATTTAAGTTGGCACACGGTAATTTATAGCAACTTTAGACTATTCAAACAAGAATTCCAGGATTATCGATATGGTAACTGCTACAGTTTTAACAACAACTCTGCGCACGATGTGTACTACCGGGAAAGAACTGGAAGAGACAATGTTAAGTTTGAAAAGTGGTAACAATAGTATATTCTACAGCAGAAAATCGTATAACCGCGGTCATTACTGAATTAGTTGGTAGAATCAAGATGCACGAGTGCATAAATGCATAATTGCATGGCTACCATAATGCTCTGTATGTATATTGCAAACAGGAACATTCCAGTAACGGGGCATATTATCTTACTACCCCTACAAAAATTGAATTCTCCTGTCGTGATGCTTGCCCTACTTTCAAACAGGAACATAAGGAGACTAGCGACTAAGTACAAACATGTGCTGCAAGCTCACACTTTATTGGCTTACTCAGTCCGCAAAAGTGGAACAGCATCAGCTTAGACGTAGAAAGAAATTATTATTGTCTTATTGTCACTGCGAAGGACTATTACCACGGTCATTAATGTGCAGTGAAGAAAAGAAATTTTTTCAGAACGTAAATAAGAAGCTTACTGATAAGACTTTTTGCATTTTAGGCCTTAAAATGATGCTCCAAATGCAACAAGAAGAATATGTCTCATTGTCAATATCTGCAGGAGTTATTCTATCAATTACTCCACAAAAATTGCAAACATTTTTTGATAAAGAAGGCTATTTCGTGGCTGCCGGATTCAGCACTTCATTTAGTTTATCCTTTGTCAGTTAACCCCATGGCTACGTTGACTTTAAAATTTGATGAAGAGAGTTTAAAAAGATAACCTTAAAGCTTTAAACTTACAGCAACAGGACTGAAAGTAACAGAAATCGTATTTAAAGGAATTTGTTATTATTACTTGCATTTCAGTCCCAAATACGAAGAGAATTAAGACCAGCTGATTGTATAGTATCTAATCAACCAACAGAAGTCAACGATTACAGGTCCCTTTATCGAGTGGAGGTATTAATGCTTCATATAAAGCTTTGTGCTAGGTCGTTATCATATTAATCTATATTAGAAGTCATGTATTTCAACCAACACATGGTCGGTCAGAACTTGATTAATTCAGAATTTGAATTGTACAAAACCTAAATCTGAAATACTGCATGTTGGTAGAGATCCGGATTTGTTACAGTAAAATTGAATTTTTTGCTCGGATTTATTCATTAAGAAGAAAAGTTGTATGTCTTTTTCATTGGCCTCGCCCCCGTAATCAAAAATCAAAAACACGACCAATCGACCTCAAACTTGGTATGAGTATGAGTTAACTGTAATAATTTTTGCAATTTCGCGATATTTGATTTTGTTCGATTCGTAAAGGGCAACCAATTGTATTAAATGTTTTTTGCATCAAATTTGCAAACAAGTTGCATTTAGGGTTCGCAGAATGCTTATTAGAAGTCTGTTTTTCGATTCATGCTTCTGTTAAAGTTAACGTTAATGTTAACTTAAATGTTAAGCTTACAAAGGCATGCACGCTTAGTAAGTTGCTCCACCAGAGGATTGTCCAAAGCTTTGTGCAAGATTTAGCAGGATTTAGGATATGAATACTTGAACTTCGATTATTTCCTTCCTAATTATTTGTTGTTCGAAGTTGCTTTTTATGTAAAATTTAGGCTTGCGAAAAGACAAAAGATTATCGCTATCTGACAAATGAGTGCGACTGTTCCCATCCTGCGGGTCCGGTTGCTAAAAATAAACGATATTGTTCGACACATAATGACTGTATGTATTTTAATTTATGGAAAGTACGTTATGTAAAGCAGAGCAGCGATGATAGTGTTGTATTAATGTAATAATGGTAAAATATGATATAACTGTTCTTGCAAAGGGAAGTTTGGTATTAGAATTCCCGAAGTCCCTCGCGTCCCTGTGAACATGGTTATTTACTGAGTCTACCTTGCTTGTTGCACAGTGCTTATTCACTCTTAAAATCTCGCGCCAAATCTCAGTCCATTGTTAAATGTAAGAACTCATGCTTGCATAACAGACCATTTTCAAACAGTTCTCTTTCAGTTTTGTGCCTCCACAATGTGATACTTAATTGGAATTTCACACATAAAAGTTCCTGTCCTGACACCTGCCGGTTAGTAACGCTTAAATCTTTTTTTATCTGTTAGCCCCCTTTCATTTTCTATATGAGTAATAACGATTATATTCTTTGATTTCTGCTACTCTAAGTGCTTTTACTATTGCCAAGAGTACATAATACACAAGAGTATGACAGCAGGCATACTCTATGTATTATAAGGCTGCTACATCCGATGCGCGCCATCGGCTGACCTCCCATAATTTGTCAAAGAAATTCCCCCGCTATGTTTGCACGCAACAGACGCACTCTGAACCAACTGACTAGTTGTGTTTTCGAACTTTAGCGTGCAAACATAGCGTTCGGATTTGCTTTGATAAGGGGGGGCTGATTTATGGGGGGGGGGTAAGCCGATAGCGTGCAGAGGGTGTAGCGAGCTGATAATACATAGAGCATGACGCTTGTCATACTCTTATGTATTATGTACCTACTCTTGCTATTGCTGAGTGCTCTAAGTGCTCTAAGTGCTATTGTAATGTTTTAATGTTATACTGTTGTACATTTATTTAGACTGATGAACTATTTGGTAACAACAACCCATTCATTGTATCCTTCTAAGAACTATTTGGTAATGTACCCTACGTAGAATTTGCTACCGGAGAGTCGCTAGATGGCTTGTGAAAATGGAACAGAACACCCAGTGAAAAACTAATGATGCTAAGTTTCGTCCCTAAAATGTGTGTAGAAGCAGCGATCATTTCTACCACACTTACCGTTCTTTACATACCCGCAACGTCACACATTTCCGTGATCTTATGATGCGAAAAACATTTTACTGAACTCAAAGTTTGAAGAATTGAAAATGTTTCGAATCATGATCTAGCTTATTCGGTGTTTTCGCTAAAATGTGATTAGTTGAAGCATTTTCCCTTCAGCAAACTCACCGTCCCAAATGTAATGTGCTGCAATGCGTTTTTGCATTTTTAATTTCATGTTATTTTAACAGTTAATTTTTTAAGTCTTTCCATGGTTGACAAGTAAGTACTTCCTCAATACTTCATAGAATCATGTTTCTATTTTCGGGACCACCTTTCACATTCGAAATGTGTTGTTGAAATGTGAAGAGTTGCTTTCAAAATATCTCTAATTATTTAAATAGAATTTAGCATTAACTTCTCCCGCCAGGCAACAAACCCAACTGCCCTCTAGGATATACGCACACTATTGAGAAGTCTGCAGAATGTACTACATAAACGATGAGGTATTTTCAAGTTGCGATACTTTTAGATGCCCGTGAACAATTCAGCATCGACGAAGCTGGAAATCCAAGATCTGAGGTATATAGTCGTGTACTGCTGTTTTAGAGGGAGCTGGAATATTTAAAGCGGTAATTCATATTGTTGCAATGTGATTGCAACTGCACCAAGTGCAGTTCTTCATTAAATAATAAATGTGGACCTGAAATTACGTAAAGTCTTCAAGGAAGTAACCCTATAATTCCATCTAGGCCCACTGTAGTTGAAATTACAATTTAGATTGTGTTCTTGAGTTACCATATGCGGCGCAAGACTTGTTGTAGGAATACAAAGTGTTCAGGATATAAAAGGGAGTCCACTTGATATAAACTACATTCAGATGCAGATTGAAAGCTTTTCTTGTTTTGTGATAAGCTAATTACGGAAACTTTTGCTGAGATATCCTTGCAAACACCTGACTTGCCAAGATTTAAACTTAAAATTTGTCAAAAAGGACGATTTTCAGAAATTTTAGATATTTGCTACGGAATGTGACAGCTGCCAGAAAGCCCTCTCAGAGATTGTGTGTATGCAAAATATTGTTTTTGCAAGGATACTGATTTATAGGCGAAATCCACGCACCGAGCTGGAAGTTAAGGTCTGAGCGAACAGTTGAATTGTGTTGAGATTTATAGGTTGGATTTGAACAAAAACCGACTTCCTGGGGTTTGAAAATCACCTTCCTGCTGAAATTCACTAGTCTTTAGGCACAGTTTTCTATTCAACCCTATTTAGATATTTGTTCTCTGGCAAAGTTTTATCACACACAGCCATTTCCAAAAATCAGTTGTAAACAGTTTTGATTTTTCAGAAGCTCGTTGGCATTTGTGGAGGTGTTCTTCGCGGACGACGTGTCCATTACTTATACAGAAGTTCCCAGATTAACGGTAAATTCCTGGTTCAGTAGTTTTCCTAATTTAGATAATGCTTCGTATTGAGTTGAAAATCAATACCTATTAAATCAGCACTCAACACACAGCAGCTCCATTTTTGCTCCTGAGCGGATTTTTGCATAAAAAGAGAGCACGCTAATTATATTCTGTTTCCTAGGCTGTGTTCAGTTATTACTTGGTTGTAACGAAATCAGAAAGTTGTTTATCTAAAATTTAGATTTTGGATCTTGTAACTGATCTGGGTGCGATTCTTGGCATCACTCTGGGAATGTCAGTTGTCAGTATTGTAGAAATTTTCTTCATGATTCCACGACAATTCAGCTTTCCTAATGACTAATTTGTTTGACGTTATAAACATAAATGTGTATTGTAAATTACATGTCATCAAATGAAGTTGCCCCTACAGCAGTTACCACCAAACGATTCGTAAGCTAATTGAACGACCTACTAACTGAAAATGTATTCCATCCATATTGGTGACCATAGGAGTAATTAGACTGACGATTGTTTTACTACAGCAGTATATCCACAAAAGAAAACAAATGTGACTGCAGAAAACATGAAGGCTTCGGCTGGCCAACTCATATTTCCAAAACTTTTTGTTAAAGGTACACCCAAAATTATCATGAATAATAATATATTTGCTTTGCAGAGAACTGTTAAAAGGTTGTGCTCGTAGAAAGTTTCGCTGTTAAAAAAGTGAAAATTGGTTATGCTGAAAGACACCCAGAAATATTACCTCCGTTGATAACGTTCCGTGTGAAGGCGTTAAAATATCTACTATAGCTTACAAAAATATATTAATGATGTTATATCCACAATTACTTTTGAAATTGTCGTCCATGCAATTCAGCGAAATCTAAAATTGAGATAAAACTGCATCAGACAAAAAGATTGATGAGTCTCATACGAAAGTCCAGATAAAGGCGCTGTGGTATTGCGATTTGCCTGACTCATGTGACTGCACTTCCAAAGGGCCGTGGTTCGGTCCCAGACGGATCTAAGATTTATTTTCAATGCTGGTGAAAGGCTGATATGCAAGGTATACTTTATGGTTATTTCACCAATTTAACACTGTGAATGGTGCAACATCTTACCGAAACCAGTGATCGATGGAGTTCCCAAAGGCGCCATGCTGGGTGTTTTCAGCTTACCTAAGGGCCTGCCGTCTGAAGTCAGCTCCAAATGCCTATTCTTTGTGGATACTTATTCCTTGGTACAACTATTCCTGGGCTGAAACCAACCAAATGAAGTTTGCAACCCCCTAGTGTTCGTGGGACACCTCTCTCCGGGCACCGCTCTGGTGTAATGGGGCGACGTTACGTCTGCGTAGGCTTTTTGCCCAAGGAAGTGAAGTACTACCCGTATTTGCAAAGAGCAGACCTATCAGGGGACCGATTCCCAGGACTTGTGGACCGATTCCAAGGTTGTGCTACACGGCTGTTCATATCCCAGCAAACATACCGGATCCCATGATGTCGAGATTTTACTAAGATGGTATTAAATCTTTGAGTGATTTTAAACTATTTCTACAGGTCCGTCGTTCGTTTCTATGGCTGCTGAATCCCTAACGAATTATCTAACCAACTAGAACAAACTGGAACAAACTTAATGTTTCCACAGAAGTTACTCTAAGAAAAATAGAAAGAAACAAAACAACAAAATACAGATTGCAACAGAAAACTTACAGAGCTGTACAGTTTGAAAAAAAGTTGACATCAATCACCACTGACAGTGACAAACAGCAAAATCTGGTTGCCTGCTTGACCTCCATGCTACTTCACTCAGATACTTTGAATTCCAACTGCGAAGAAAAATTATATTTTGCATATTAACTAAGTAACCAAGGACTCCACACGACAGCAATGTTAATTGTTAACTTAGCCCCACTTCAATAATTGAGATATGCTACGAAATCTTTTCTCTGCGATTCTGCAAAAGCGTTTCTGAACTGTGCCAGTTCTAGTGTATCTCTAGTGCTCTAGTGCCAATGGGACGGTTCCGACTGCAGTCTCACGCTCCATCCCCAACAGCACTCTAAGTATGCAACCTACACGTCGAACTCATCAGACTTTAAATGCCGCAGTCTTTACCATCTCCAATTCCAAATCTTCTTCTCACTTCAATGCTTTACACTTCCGGTTCTCTCTGCCTCAGTACCAGCTCAACAATGAAACTACCTTCGCCACCAAACTGACTGAGTTCAAGAGAGGATGAGTGGAAGGACTATGCTATGTTAGGCGGCTGGCTTTCTGCAAGACAAGACAAGATAAGACAATTCGTTTACTTGAAAAAGAAAAGATAAACAAATTAGTACATAAATTTTATTTGTATTAAACAAAAAATGGCTATAGTTCAATAATTACATACTCAGTCAAATGTTTATAATTAATTTCAAGAAGGACGAGAGAAGACCAGCACTGGTCATCTAAGCCCCCGCCCTATTAAAAAAGCACCCAAATCTAGTTCTTCGATCCTTTGCCTGAAAATATTTACAGTGGCTGCATTTACAACTTCTTCAGGCAATGAATTCCAAAGTCTAACTACACGCCAACTAAAGAAATTCTGCGTTACAACTAATCGCGGTCTTTTAATTGGTTTAAGTCGAAGTCCATGCCCTCTAGTCCCACCATCTGGACACTGCTCAAAAAAGTCAGAAAATTCCAAATTAATTAGATGTCTAACTATCTTAAAACACAACACAGCATCATTTATTAATCTACGATATTCCAGACTGTGCAATCCCAAAACTCTAAGCCTCTCAGTGTAAGATAGATTACCCATGCCTCTCAAACGTTTCGTGAACGATCTCTGAACATGTTCTACCTTATCTCTGTCCTGCAACAAATACGGTGACCATACCGGTGTATTACACTCAACAAGAGGCCTCACATAAGTTTTAAACACTTTTACCAGTAAACTACGATCTCTAATTTGAAAAGATCTGAAAATTCTAGACGCTAGAATTGAAGCTGACCTATTTACTTTCCGACAATACTGACTAACTTTCTGATCCCCCGTTAGAAGCACTCCCAAGTCAGACACCGTGTTTACATAATCAAGACGATTCCCACCAATATGCAAGTTAAGCAATTGATCACCCCCAATCGAAAAAGCATGACACTTAGGAACAGAAAGGTTAAGCTGCCAACTTACAGCCCACTGATGAACAGCACTTCAGCAGATCATTTTGTAATCTATTACACAAACAGGATTTTGGACACGAAATGAATATCTTAGCATCATCAGCAAATAATTCAACTGTACTATGTGCTACAACAGTTGATAAATCATTTATATAAAGCAAAACAGCAGGGGTCCTAGCACCGATCCTTGAGGCACCCCACTGGTAATTGGTAAGGTTTCCGACAATACTCCATTTACATTTACTCTGTGTGTACGTTGGTTCAAAAAATTTTTAATCCAGCCCAATAAACGACCCGTAACCCCATACCTTTCCAATTTATACACTAGTTTGTCATGCGGAACCGAGTCAAAAGCACGAGCAAAATCCATAAACACACAATCAATCCTGTTTCCAAGATCCCTGGCTAGATACCAAGAATGCAAACATGTTAACAGATTTGTTAAGGTTGATTTAGACTTCCTAAATCCGTGCTGATACTTGCTAATCAATCTGTTTTCAGATAGAAAATTCCACAAATCCTCTACGATTAAGGACTCTAGTACTTTGCATATTACAACGGTTAGACTAATAGGTCTGTAATTAGATGGATCCGCGCTTTCCCCCTTCCTTTTATACACAGGTACAACAACTGCACTTTTCCATTCATGTGGTAGTATCTGAGCATTCATAGATTCATTAAAAAGTATACACAATGCCTCACATACACCGACTGCGATCTTTTTTAACACAAAACTAGACAGCCCATCCGGACCAGACGAAAACTTGTTTTTCAAATTTTGGATTGCCTTTGCAATTCGTTCCTCTGATATTATAGAATTTTCAATTCTTTCATTCGTCTGAAATTCAAAATTTGGTAAATTTCCATTATCCATCTGATAGACAGAGGCAA
Source organism: Trissonchulus latispiculum (assembly GCA_030248195.1). Classification (NCBI taxonomy): domain Eukaryota; kingdom Metazoa; phylum Nematoda; class Enoplea; order Enoplida; family Ironidae; genus Trissonchulus; species Trissonchulus latispiculum. The sequence continues at coordinate 34,157 of JASAND010017290.1, read as the reverse complement.
ACGTTCTATTTAACATATTTGCTCTGTCGACATCATTAACTGCACTAATTCCGTCCTTCTTAAGAGATGGAATACCATCTTTTCCCTTCAGTCGAGTATTAATATATGAATACAAGCGATTAATATCCCCAGAATTTGCAACGGTTTCCTCCTGCCTTTTCGCGGAGTCTCGGATTTCATTTCCTGCATGTCTAGCTGCAACACGAAAAAGTTGTCTATTTAGTTCGGGCTGATTGTTTTTGAAAATGTTCCATCTTCTCCTTTTTTTAGCCAATGCTTTCCTAACCCTACCAGGGATTCTCCCTTTCCCTTTTCCAACAGTAACAGTAATCTTAGGCACATAACATTCAAAAGCATACTGAATAATTTGACTGAATACAGCCCAGTCAGCATTCACATCACCAGTAAATACAGATATCCAATCAATACTGGTCAAAAATCTATTTATTCCATCATAATTCCCATTTTTGAAATCATATTTTTCACACCTCTGAATTGAAGGAGCCTTTACCTGACAAACAATTTTGAAGTCAACCATGTTATGATCACTCGTTGAAAAGGGAGCGGTTACCTCAACATCTTTTACATAGTTAAAATCATCTGCTAAAATTATATCCAAAATATTTTCCCCCTAGTTGGCTGTTTTACAAATTGATGCAAACCCATTTCGTTTATCAAGTCCAAACATTGAACACTGGCAGCCCCCTACCACTATATTCTTCCCAATCAACGTCAGGCAGGTTGAAATCACCCACAATTACCGTGTTAAGATGCGTTCTGTTGTTCCTGATACTATCCCACAACGCACTATCTGCTATAGGTGTAGAGGTGGGAGATCGGTACGTTAATCCTAATCTGGTTTTCAAACCCTCAACTTGGACATCCATAAAAATCACTTCACAGTATCCATAATAACTAGCAGCAGTTACAGTTTCAGCCGGTATATGCGCTTGCACTAAGATACAGCATCCACCATGCCCCCTATTAGTCCTATCACTCCTGAAAATTTTATACCCCGAGTTTCCAATTATTTCAGAATCTAAGACACGCTCATCAAACCAAGTTTCTGTAATAAAAACAGCATCAAATTTTTTGGAAAACAATTCAGCTTTTAGTTCATCTAATTTATTTCGAAGACATTGAGCATTTAACAATACGCATTTAAGTTGACAATTTTTCGGCGGAAGCTTAGTACCAGTGCTTACTAATTTACCGGAATGACATTTCCTGTTACCTTATCAACAATGGCACCATTTCTAATAACAGCATTCTTATTCGATAGTCTAGCTTTATCCAGCAGAATCCGAAGTTTTCGATCCTCTTCACGCTGACGATAGGTAAGATCTGTCCGCGACCATATCATTTCCCACCGATCCTTCTCAGTACGTAAGTCCCTGGCGCCAGAAATAAAGGTGGATCTGGCTTCCTGACTGCTGAATTTGACCTTGATAATGAGCGGCTTACCATCCTTCCGTTACGTTCCGTCCCTGTAGACATCAATGATACAATTCGGATCAATACTCAGTGCCTCAGCAATTTCCCGAAGTTCGGCCGAATCAGCAGCCCTTGCATCAGCCATTGACAGTTTGGCATTGTCCTCCCCCACCTGCTCAGGGAGACCAAAAAGAACAGCTTTGTCCTTTTTCTCATGAGATTCCAGGACATCCGACATTTCTAGTCTGACCTGATGGGCAGTGATGGGAGGGGGGGCGGATTCGAAATTCTGGCCAAAACATCCTTCATTTGAGTCTCAAGGGCTAGGACTCGTTCATTGTCGCCAGAAGGAGGGATCCGTGGATTATGGACACCAGGTTCCTGGTGGCCACCCTGGCCCTCAGTAGCAGATAATACCCATCAAAGAAGAAAGTTTCTCTGAGCAAGCATCGCAGGTATAGGCCAAAATAGTCAGCAGTCCCTGATCCAGCTTCTTAAAACTGGCCTCCGGAATTCCCACACAACCCGGATGGAAAGATGAAGGACAATACTTGCAAGAAATAGCATGATCCATCGATGCAATTTTAGTTGAACTTTTACGGCAAGAGGCAGAACAGTAAGATTCAGATTTAGCGGCCATCGAAATAACCAAGTAACAGAAAATAGGAAAATACTCCGCAAATAGAGCAGAATAATACCAATAAGGTAACAGCCACCAGTAAAATAAATACCAATAATAAGCAAAATTAATAGCAGGTTCGTAGTCGATAGCTCGCAGTCGCAGGTTCGTAGTCGATAGTTACTGACGTCGCCACAAAGCAATCCACCACCGCAAATATTTTCTGCAAAACAAAAACAGATCCAGGCTGCTCGTGAGCGTTGAGCAAATGCGAAACAGGAGCAAAGTTCGCTGATTGATTATAGTGAGAAGCTCCGCGTAAATATACAGCTCACGACCAACCTGAATCAAATGGGTTAAAACCGTACAAGTACAAGTATCCTCTATCTTAGGACCTGCTTTCTAGGATACACTGTGCCTGACTTCTTCCATCATCTTACAATTTGTCATCTTGTGCAACTGGCTGCCTCCAGTGGTCTGCAAGCAGTCAGGATTTGTGGTACGTCTTGGCTGCTAAAACAAAAAGGTCACGTAAAATATAAGCATATAGCTTACCACATTATTTATGAACACACCGGAAAGTAGACTGGAAAGTTTCTATAGTGTCATGTACGCTTGGATTCAATCATAAGCTTCGCACAGCTGAGAATAATGTGGATATAGTTAATATTTCAACAATCATTTCACAAAATTAAGAGAAAGATTCAAAAAACAAAATTAAAGTAATTTTTAGAATTAATATAGTGACTAAATGTGTCCTTGACTTGAAGTTCGAGTCGCAACACCAGGTTCCAAGTTTTGTATTAGTCAATTACTGTCTTTTAAATTTGGATTGTTAGTTGTTTTGCTTTCTGTGAGTAGTACTTCAGAGTAAGTACTACAAAACAAGAAACGAGTAATCGGTTGATTTCGATTGCGAGACACTTCGCCACACTATTGTTCTCTTTGGGTACTTGACCTTAGACTTAAGTATTAGGAAAGGTTTTAACTGTAATGTTGAAAGAGGGGGCAGTCATTACAAAATTAAAAGAGTTTGCTTATGCGATTGCTATTTGTTGTTTTTATTTCGTAATACTTTTATAAAATGTTAGTAAAGTTCAAATATGTACTAATAATAAAAAATAAAATTTCACTAATTTAAATGACTAAATTTTAGTTATTTTCCTTATAAGCAAACTATGTTTTGACTTAAAGATCTCTAAGATAAATTTGGTACCTTTTACAGTTGGCATTGTGTCAAGTTTTGAAAAACAATGGAAAAACTTTATTGGTTATCATAATAAAGCATTGCTGCTGTGTACCAAAATCGTTTCACGTTTAACACATAGTTTATCTAGCCCCTCCTTTCGCTTTTGTTTTCTATTGAGTGTTTGAGAATTCCCTTTACGCATTCACAAAAAGAGCAATTAAAGTGTGGCGAAGTGTCTCACTACCGTTGATTTCAAAAATTAACCCTAAATTGTAAATCTCTAAATTGTCAAAGGCTATGTCTTATAATATAAATCTAGCAATGTCCCCGTGACCCTAGATTTTGGACTTCAGCAGGGATTAGGATGTAGAGTTTTGTAAAACTATGGATGTTGATATGTTTATAAGTGAGCCAATTTCCCTTCCTCCGCTACTATATAATCATTTGCTGATCGAAGAACCCAAACAACTGGGTCTCTGTTTTGGATAGTGGATAACAGGATAGACACAAAACTGGTAAAAAGTTAATTAAGAATAATATTGCAGTGCATCTGGTCTAGTATTTCATCAAGAGTCCATGATTTTCTCCTATATATTCGAAGAAGAGTAAGCCACTAGAGGGCTCCTCTTCTTGGCATTGCATAACGGTGCTCCGACCAGAATACGCGAATGTTCCCCCGTTTGGGGGGGGGTCGACAGGTATACCCCCCTCCGTTTGGTGGGGGGTAGTCGAAATTGGTCCCCGTTTGGTGGGGGGGCAGCCAAAAGTGGTCCCCGTTTGGGGGGGGGGTCGCTGAAAGGGGTCCCCGTTTGGGGGGGGGGTCGCTGAAGCAGGCTAAGCTTTGCTCATTCTGATTGGCTGTTGGCGACCCCCCCCCCCCAACGGGGACCGCTTTTTGTGAGCCCCCCAAACGGGGACCTCTTTCGCGACCCCCCCCCCCCCAAACGGGGACCCATTTTCGAATAGAACAAAAACTACCGTAATCCTCTGCTCTACCCCCCCCCCCCACAAACGGAGGGGGTGTTTCGGCAATCTGATTGGCTGTTGGCTGACCCCCCCATCAAACGGGGACCTCTTTTCTGCTACCCCCCCCCCCACCAAACGGAGGGGGGTATGCAATGTAGATTTGGTCGACCCCCCCCAAACGGGGGAACATTCGCGTATTGTGGGCGGAGCACTGTTACGCTATGCAGTGAAGAGAAGCCCTCTAGTGGCTTACTCTTCTTCTTAATAATAGTGCAATTATGCACTCTTGATTTCATTGATACCAACAGCAGTTTTTACTTGAATTAGAAATTTTGATGAACTTGTTTGGGTTTGATACCAATACCTTATAAGATTGGTGTGCAATACATTATGCCAGCTAGTAAATTCGCCGAAAGGATGTCTGCAGAAAATAAGATTTTCAGAAAAGTGTAGTACGAAGCACATGATTAAGGCAAGAGAAGTTCAATTAAAGCATGGTTCAGAAAAGACAAAACTAAAGGATCTAGCAATCGTCACACTGTCTGTTACCAGCTGGCAAGCAATACTTCCGCCCATTGGAAAATCATCACATAAGATGCACACAACCTTTAATTGCCTGCATCATTAAAACTTTGGCTAATTTCAATTTCTTGTCTGTTTACCTACCTACTTGTGTACGGTCGTTGGTCTACAGGATATGTCAAATCAAAATTTTGCTGATTTATTTTTATTCTTAAGTGCAAAAAAGCTCCAGCAAATATTACTGATTTATCTGTTTAAATTGTGTAAACACTTAATGTATGTTTCAAAACCTCTTTTGCTTGATTTCATAGATGTTAGTTAGAATCGAAATTCATTAGACTGCTCGGCTTCTTTCGACGGTGTAATAGTAACAAAGAAACCCGTTTGGCAAAACTTAACCACTCTAGCGAAAACTGTGTGTAGGTGCGTTCCAACCCATATCTGTTTGGTTGGCAATATAACTTTTAAATTTCAAAAAATTTTAATTTTTAGGCTTTCCAAGGGGGATGTGTGGAATATCAGTCAGTTAGATGTGTTAAGCCTAAGTATAAGGATCTTAAAAATACAGTAATCTTTTAAATTCTACAGTATCTCTACAGTATTTTACAGTAACCTTTTAGATTTCACAGTATTGCTACAATAGGTCTACTTTGTTTGTTCTACAGTGTGAAGTTGGTAGTACATGCTTAGAAATGGTTATACTGTAGGTTTGTGATGTAAATATAATAGGGAAACTAGTATTTAAGATAACAGATGTCTAAAATTACACTTCTATTTGACAAACAATCAATCTTTCTTTACTCGTGTGTAGGGTTGGCTTTTATTGATTGACTGACACTATATAAGGTCTGTTCAAAACCGGTTCGGCGCAGTTTTGTTGGGGTCTACTGTACTGAGAGGTGGGGATTGCCCTTTATCCGCCATTATTGTGTTGTACCGGTAGTTTGGTGTAGGATCTTGTATCTTGTGTGAATAACGGTATTATTTGTGGTTTGACTAATTTGTCAATTTTAATTGCTATTGTTGAGTAAAAACTAATTTCGTGTATTCTATATCTTAGGTTGGAGGAGAAATAGGGTTCTGACTTAGTTTTTAGCATCACACACCTTAGGCCTGAACTTGCACGTAGTTTCCAAAATTCACACGAAGTCCGGTCTTTATTTCAATATTTATACGCGCATATAGGACCAACTTTCACAGATGTTTAGTACCCTTTATTCCATGTTCACAGTTTATTAGAATGATTAATTATCTTCTTAATTATCAGTTTAAGTGGGTATATAGCACTACGTTCTATAAATTGAACAAAGATTATGGTCGCACACCTCTCGTGTGAAGTGAACGTGAACCACAGCAGCAGCTACATTTCAGACTTTGATTACCGAATTCTTCAACCGTCCTATTAAATATGTTCCATACGGCACACCAGAAATAAATCAATTCGGCCTTTCCTTTAAAAGTGGTTCGAACCAAAAACCGAATAGGAGGGGCTTTTTCGAACCAACATTAGTATACTAGTATTAGTGTCTTGACAAAGAAATTTTGCCACTTTTCTCATCTAAAAGCATTAATTTTCATTAAGCCATTTTTGCCAATGATTTTACTCGAACCTTTGATTGATTCATAAAATCATTCTGCGTTTTTGTGTTTTACATTTTCTATTTCTTGCTAACAAAACAAACGCTATGGAGACAGCCATAATTAAATCAATCAAAATTATTAATCATTAATCATCATTAATCTAGTGTTTTACTTTCGTTTATATCAGGCCATTCATTACATTTCAGTTTCAGAGTTAGATCTAATGCATATTTACTTGCAATATGCCGTAGCCGCATTGGGGGTGTTTTGTAGGATCAAAACATAATCACGCTGTCTTTGTCCATACATCGAATTTAGGAATTGCAACTTTGAATATTTAAACAATAATATTGGGATTCTTTCGTCATAATTGTGCACAAACATATTTATGTAACTTTCGTACCTGCATACTTTACGAACTCTACGTACTTTCATTATTAAGGGGGGGGGGTCGCCGAGTACCAAATTTTATAGTTACAGATTTTCGGGTATAATATACCCCCATATGTGTCCAAAAACAAGACAAATTTTTAGAGTCCAGGGTCAATGCAGTTAAGATAAATTGTAGTTCAAATCCCTACAATTTAGCATTTATGCCGGTATGCCTCGCTGAGGGCTTCGAAGTCGTGTACACACAGGTTGACAAAAGACTACGGCATAGCCAATACATCAAAGTAAAGCCTCTAGCTGGGGCTATTTATTGCTGCACAAATAGCAATGATACGCCAAGTAGCAACAAAGGTTTGATCAAGCTCATTCCGACTGTTATGTACTGCAAACTTTAACGCTCTATGACTTTCTCATACTGTTTCGTAGAGACATAGTTCAAGAAAATAAAATGTTTAGGACATCGAGAGCTTCAATTTGATAAAAAATTTGGCTATATATGGATAAGTTGAAAATTTGATATTTTTTGCCCATAGGAAACCGCATGCTATCGTAACATGTAGCCAGCGCAAAACACAGTCTACTGGCATGAAACTTTACATACATACAGCCTTACAGCTTTACAGCCCATTAGCACGCCAAATTTTATTGAGATACCTTAAGATAAAGCTAAGAAGATAAGATAAGATAACCTTAACGATAACCTTAAAGATAAGATAATGACTTTTAAAGCAGCAGACATGAAATTCTTGAGGAAAAATGGAATTTCTGCTACCAAAACTGTGAGCTTACTGCAAAGCCCTGATAGGGACCGATTATACGCAAAATAAAGCTCTAGCAATATACTATGCTAATATCTAACGCGAAGTTTCTACACCAAATGGTTTGCTCAGGACAGGACAAAACGTTCACTGACCTACACATTTGCTGACCGATTTTTAGCAAAAATCTACTTCCCCGGATTTTGAAAATGCGTATAAAACAAGCGGTCCTACGGGAAATAACCTCGTATAGATATTAGCACTTTACCTAGTCCACGTTTATGTTTACACCAAGTTGCAGCCGATTTGCTCTTACACAGCGCTCAAACTTTTGGTAGCAGAAAAACTTTCCTAACTTTTTCATTTTCCTATGTCTAACACATGCCAGGGTCACCTTTGGAGGGGTATTGTGAATGATAAGAAAAGCTTTGCAACAAACGCACTTGTCTTGTTTTGCGGACCCATGAGGACTACAAAATATGTGAAATGAAAAAATCGGAGATGGTCGAAAAATCGCGACCCCCTACCCCTTAACAACTTAACAACCGATTTTCTGTGCCGCTAGCATTTTTTTGGAAACCGGAGATTCCGTGGATTAAAATAATAAAGGACTTTGGTCAATAAATTGAGCGCATGGAACAAAAGATTTATAATCCATTGATCTATCCTATTTCACAATTAAACTATTCTGACAGTTAATTCCTGCAGTTTTATTCCAGCAAATTGTCTGATGGCTCGATGGTCAACTCACGGAGTTAGTGCTATCCTACAACATCAGCAACATGGAGCACAATTATTTTGGATTTTAACTATTATATTTGCTGCTGTATACGGATGTATTCATATCACAATGGTTATTACCGACTATCGAAGCAATAACAAAATGATAATAATCAAGGTTGTATAAAAGAGTTTCAATGAATAACGAAACAAACAGGTCTCAAGCTGTTAAGTAATGCAAACACGACTTTTCAGAGAGAAGTGTAGGGGGTTCACGAGCAGATAAGGACCAGGTATATTAGGGAACTAACACTTCTGCTTTATTGAAATCCTGCAAGATGCCGACAAGACACTGTTTAAAGCAAATGATGAATACTTTCCTTAGATTCCTCTGGCTCAGACAAATGCATTGTTTTAGAACTATTAGTTATGACCGATCACAGTAGAGGTCAAGCCTCATGCAAGAGAGCCCAAACACAAGAACAGGCGCAAGCAAGAACACAACTCCAATGGCCAGTTTCATAAAACTTTGTCGAGTCGTCGAGTCGAGTAGCTGCTCTACGCTGGAAATATCCGTGACTTGTGCTCCTGAAACGCGAGCACGGTTGAAAAATATCTGCTAGTTTTGGAGTCGAGTTCTCTAGTTAAATTTTACTCGAGAATTTTTCAATGTAATAATTTTACTCGACAAATTTTTAAAAAATTTTAAAAGCTTAATATTACGACAGCGGAACTGTTTTACATTGTCCTACAAATTGCACCGACCAGAAATTAAACCTCGGTGACTACTATTTAGTTTTTAATACCGAAGAAATAACATACTGCGAGCAAATGGCTACTCGAGGACTAGCAGACTCGACAACTTTTATGAAACGGGCCCCAGGTTGAATTCATTTTACTTTTGCACAAGTAGAAAGTAGTATCTATTATTTTATTTTGTTGTATGAACTAGCAAAAGACAGATTGAATCTCAGAAACTCAATAGAAAACACTAAAGCTAAAACACAAACGCATGTTTTCTACATGAAAGTTTCAAGCATACACACTCCCGCAAATTAGATCCATCACTTCGTAGAATACATAGCAGCTTTTGAGCGTACCCCCGTTTCGACGAGGAACTATTTTGGGAGGGAGGAAGGCGGTGTTGGGAGTTAGTGTGCAGAGCATAGTTTTTGGTCTGACAACATAGAGTATGCCTAGTGGCATACTCCTAAATATTATGTACTCTTGATAAAATAATGATAAGAATATGACACTGGCCTAGCCTCTGTTATCAGAGCAAGATCTATGCTCTGTTCGCTAACGGCTAACCCCCCACAAATTGAACCCATCATTTCAAAGGAATTTGCACGTTATGTTTGTGTTCTAAAGTTCTCGAAACAGACACACATTGAACCAACTGAGTAGTTTTGTTTTCGAGCTTCAGCATGCAAGTGTAGCGTGTGTGTGCGTGTGCTAGTGTGCTAGTGTGCTAGCGTGTGCTAGTGTAGCCTGCTTCCCTTACACAAGCGTAGCGCTTAAATTTCTTTGAAGTGATGGGTAAAATTTGTGGGGGGTCAGCCGTTAGCGAACAGAGCATATACTTGTTGCTCTGATCACAGGGACTAGGCTTAGTGTCATACTTTTATCATTATGTACTCTTGATAATAGTAATTTTATAAATAAATATTGCCATGTACTTTTATAGGCCCAAACGAATGCAAAGATACCATTTCCTGTAGTTTCCGTCTGCAACATTAATCCGTATAAGAAGAGTGAACTCATGAAAATCCCAGATCTGAATGACGTGGTAGGCATATTACTGAGCAATTACATTTACAAATCAACCAAATCAACCGTTTCGTGCCTGTTGCAGGCTTATGTGTGCACCCTAAAAAAAAAAAAAAAAAAAAAAAAAAAAAAAAAATGTAGCGGGGCTAGTAGGTTTTCCTACGTACTAACACCGTTACCACGCCCAGACGTATAACGACCCGGCTACAAGAGACGGTCGGGACAGCCTCGCCAGATAAATACGCAGGGTAATTCCGATCCTAAGGGCGAGATGACTCGCACTCTCACTCACTCAAGATAGAACTACCTACCTAGCAGGAGCTCAGAAATACTCAGACCTAACTAAATACTTTAATAAGAACAAGAACAACAAGTATTATTAGATATAATAATAGCACAATAAAATACTGGGTCGAACCCTCAGACACACACACAAACAAACAACACTAACTTACAGTTACAGCGGATGAGGTTGGACGGACCAACCAAGGTACCAAAAGCTCTGGGGAGAGCTGGGGGAGACACAAAATATATACACAGCAAATAGGGGGAAATAGCGTAGAAATAAGAGCAAGCGCTCACAGTGACAGAACAATACAAAGTGAAGGGGGAAGCGAGTGTTGGGTTGGACCCTCCCACGAGCGCCCCCTAGTGGAAATTTCCCCCAATCACGTAGCTCCCACAGTCACGAGGGGGGGGGGGGGGAACCCACCCAATCCCACATATACACGTTGGGGGAGCTACGTGACTTGCAAACGTGTCCCAGCCCAAGGTGATGACGTTATATGAAGCCAAGCGGGTAGCTATGCTAGCTACAACCGCCAGCAACGGAAAGGTTGACCGTGTGTCACCTTGATCCGTTACATCTCCACAGGGCTCGCCATCCGAACTCCCGAGAGGATCACTGCACAAATAGCGAACTGGTACGTGAGCTGGTCAAGTACAAACGGTACAGAGCAATGATGCTACTGGTACAATACGGTACAACTGATAACTGCAAGTTATAAGCTCTAGACTAACTAGTCAAAACTAACAAGTGTAGAAAAAACACACAAAAACAAGTGATTAAATACTACAAAGTACAGGTGATTAAGCATATACTAGACACTATGAAGCGCTAGTAACAGGCAAAAATTAAAGCATAAAAATGACAAAACTATACGTACGTATTTGGCAAAAATACACGTATTAAAATAGAACCGTAAGAATTACTGGGATTGTAAGTAGTTTAATATGAAAATACAAATGACTTTCCAAAAGTAACTCATGGGAAAGAGGAGTTACCCTCCTTTGGAATGTATAGTCAAACGAGTGTGTTAATAAATGTTAACAAAGAAAATAAGTTGAACTTTCAGATAAAATATTAATTAAATTTAAGTTAGACCAAGCTGAGCTAGGGTTTATCAGGCCTTCGCTCAACAAGGCAAACTGCCTATGATAATAATAATCATAATAATAAAATAACCATAGAAAATACACACCGTTAGGTGGAGGTCCTATGGGAAGAAAAACCCACCCTCCCTAGGTCAAATTTTTGTATTTTCATATGACGAGAATCGTCACTGGGTTTTTCGACAATAAATGGCATACATGTATGGCAGTAGAATAAGGCAATAATGGAATGATTCCTCAAAAATAAAGCACTGTACATATTATGAGCAAATGAAATTGACATATATAACTAGTAGAAAAATATGAAAAATTTGGATAACATACGACATAATTATGACAAAAACACAGGTTCACAAACTGACTATACTAAGCTAAATTCTAGGTTCGCAGACTAACAAAACAAAAGAATACCAATTCGTATAAACTAAACACAGAGGTTATAGGTTCGTAGAAAAACTAAACAAAGAGATTAAATATAGATGCAAAAAAAATTAAACGAAAACGTACGTACACAAAATTTAGATACACCTTGCACATCACAGAGATTCGGCTCTTAGGTATATACTATTACAATTCAAAAACAAAACAATAAACTAGATTCCAAATTCGAGACAACAGATTCGCAAGTTAAAATTCAAAATAACAGATGCAATTATGCAAAACTAAGTGTCACTATCACAAAAAACAGCTAAAACAAAGATCTATATGTGATCAGGATTCGAAGATCAATGGAAATAAAGTCTAGTCCAAGGTCCAGCAACGGATGAACCGTCATCATGGTGGGCGACATGGGTCAAGTCCAATCTGATGCCAGAAAAAGTCACAATCAGAGGATTTCACAATCAGGAAAAATGAGTTTCCGAACTGCGAATAGTCATGGCTGATGGAATGATCGGACCATGGGTCATGAGGCTCGATGACGACGCACTCAATATTCCCGCATAATCAGTTCGGTGGACCTATGATGGTCACTTGGATAGGGTTCCAAGGGGTTCCAAATGGTCAGGGCAAAACACAGGTGGAAAATGTTCTTCTCCTGTCCCGGCGGAGCGCAACCGGTAATATGGACACCGGTCCAATTCGGAGGCATGTCGATCGGTTGCTTCCGAAGGGCCGCCGGTGCGTCCTGTCGAAAGAACAGAGGTGCGGGCTGACCTCGGTTATAGCGCTCGGCCGCCGCATCTATGCGCTTTCGAACGACGTCGAGGTAGGCTTCGAGACGAGCGCCGGACAAAGGGACACGGTTAAACCTGTCCTCCCACAACTCATCAGGTCCCGCCTGCATGAACCAAAGGCCCACTTCGGTGTACAGGGACCCTTGGATATTTTGCCCATTCCAGTTGGTCGTGTTGAACAGGAAGTTGTACTTCCCGTCGAAAGTCAGATCGTCCGGTGTGAAACCACGGGGAACCCGAACACCAAGGCCCCACCAAGAGTCCGCGGAAGCCTTCCCGTAATAACTTCCGATGGTCTGGACCAGGAATTCCTGCATTTCCACGGACTGATAGAATGTGTGGAAAATGATCAGCCGCTGGGTAAGCTGATCCGGACCCGACTGCCATCGCTCGATGCAACAAGCGGGCAGTGCCGCGATGGCTTGGTCAGTGCTATGCTTGATAGCAAAGCCATCCTGATTGGGATGCTCCCTCACCAGGTCCATAACGACGTCAGACTGGTAGAACCAACCTTTGCGCCCCTGATACAGGTACTCCTTGGTTCGAAACCCCTGATTCTCGAGTTGCTCCACCGGCAACGACACATGCGGCAAATGGTTGTGCATAAATGAGAAGGCGTAGTCCGGCCCCAGGTAGATGCACAGGAAATAGCCTTCGTCGACATTCCCGATGCCCTCGACATTGGGCCGATGATATCCGAGCATGGCCTGGCGGACCGTCATGCATGGGGTCCGTAGACGACGGGCGTGCATGTGGGTCACGTAAAAGTGCTGGGACTCGTACCGTCGAATCAGGTGCGGGTACCGAAAGAGTTCGGGCACCAACGCTGCCATGGCCAAGCAATTGGCCCATCGTGCGTTCGACGACACGCGGTTAACGGGGAAGCCTTTAAATAGTTTCCCGTGACGATCACGATAGTCCTTGATGACCCACCGCGAATGCCAGACAGTTCTACCGCCGGTCTGTTCAGACTCCGGGTTTGCCGTCATGTGATTCGTTAGTTGGCTGTCGCGGGCGCACATCTTCTGCCAGATGTGGTCCATAAAGTCCGATGGAAACCGTTGGGACACATGGGCGTTCTCCTGCATCCACTTGAGGACCTCGTCTCGGAACAAGGCCACCCAAGGATGGAGCTTCTTCTCAACGGATCTCCAGGGACGTTATGTGGAATCCACTGAAGATTGTTATCCCGACAATAGATGATCGGATCGTCGGGCCAACGGTCCATTTTGATCTGAGCGACTTCAGCCGGTGTGGGTTGCTCGATTTTGAATTCGTCGTAAATCGGGTCCTCAGTTCCCCGAGAAACCGTACGAGCAATGTCCCGATTGAGCATGTCACAGAGGACATTGACCAAGTAAACCCGGAATGGAGGGAAATTGTCCTTCGTATAGTTGTTAGGATATTCGGGCGGAAGTTCCCGAATCGCAGAATTCCGACCATCCGGTTTCTTGATCGTCTTCACTCGTGGCACGCGATAAGTCGGCGACTTCGGTCGTTGTCGGCTTAACGCGTCGGCCGCTAGGCGTTTGTCACGATTCTGACGAGACTCGATATGACGCTGAGTCTTCGGATAGGCTGGAGGTCGACGGTCATCGCGACGATCGCGAGACTCATGCCGACGTTCAGTCGATCGATGACGCTCTTCTGAACGACGATCCCGTGATGGTTGCCGATGACGGTCCTGATCACGACGACGAGCCGATGGTGATCGTTCACGGGCTGGCTGACGCTCGTGACGGCTCGTTGACGGACGCTGACCGCGATCATCGCGAGATTCCGGTCGCTGGCCACGAGACGCTCGTGACGCTGGACGGGAATCCCGACGACGGGATGACGAACGCCGACGATGACGATCAGTCGAGTGTTCACGACGGTATGACCGCGAATAGTCACGATCACGAGGTTCGATGGATGGGGGAGGGCGAGATGCCTCCCGACGAGGCGACCGCTGTTGACGTGATGTTGATGGTTGAATGTCCCGTTGACCGCGATAAACGGCCTCCCACTGGTCATGGGCCGGGAAATCCAGAGGTGGTTCCTCCAGAGGGACGTAGGCCACCCGACCAGGTGTGCCCGAGCGCTGATGTAGGCTCACGGGTGCTGTTAAGTAGTGATAGCGGTTGCCGTTGATGAATCCGAATCGGATCCGAAAGGACGAAAGCCGCGACCTCGTCCCGAACCAGAAACACCGCCGAAAACTTCTGACTGAGAGGCAGACGCACCGGGTCTGGCTGCCTCCGCTCCAACCAACGGGGATTTTGGTGCTGACCTAGCGATGACGCTGGTCGCTTCGCCCTGGGATGACTCGACCCGACGGAGTTTCGAGCCGAATCGTGTCGCGGGGACCGTAGGCACTGCAGGTGTGGACGGGACCGCCGTTCCCATCAAAGTCCGGATGACGGACGGACCCATCATCACCTCACCAGTTGGACGGGGCTCGGGAAGCACAAAGGCGGACGGGTCTGGAGCCAGTTGGGTCATGGCCGACAGTCCGATATCAAAATGGCCAGGCCGTTTACAAAGTCCCTCATGCTCCCGCATGACCACGACCGGGTTGAGTCCCTGCAGTTCCGCCAACTGCATCACCTGCATGAGCTCCGATTTCTGCTCCTTTTCCAGGAACATCGGGCCCATAAGCTGCGAAAAGTTCGTGTCCCCGACACCCAAAGAGTTCAAGGTGTTGATATAGGGCAGGATCCCATGGGCCATAGCACCACCGTCCCGTTTCCGATACAGGATGACCAGATCGGACCACCGCAAAGGAGGGCCCGAGCCATCCGTGGGAACCTCCCGATAAACCTCCCAGAACACCGGGTTACCCTGATCCACCATCCTGAAGAAGGTTTCAGGATCGTACCCTGGCATTTCGGGGTCCGCAGGGGGTCCCACCACATAGATGTGACGTTTAGGTTGATCAACGCCAATAGGTGAGTCTCGAAATAAAGCATTTAGAGTCAGAATTGATTCAGGCACCAGGATCTGGATATAGGGCTGAACCCTCGCGATGGAGACGTTGACCGACGACTGAACCCCTGTTGACGGGTCCGTCGACGTAGCTAGCTGGCTGATGATCACGGGCTGTTCCAACTTCCAGTGATAGAGGTCAGGAAGATAGGCAGAAGGGCCTGTGACACCACCAGGACGCTCGCCACAAGAAACCAGAAATCGTCTGGCCTCCTGGTACGAAGCGTGCGGAATGTCTCCGTGCTGGGCCAGAATTTCGTCCACAGCCTGAGGGACCCCAGACGACGTCACGGACGAACCTGACGTCCGAGGAACCCTGATCCCTGATGCCAGCGAGGCTAATCGAGCTCGCTGTTCGTACGTGATAGGTGGATGCCAGCCGGATTGATGGGCTGGGTTGGCCATTGTCAGCCTGGGCGCACATGATTCCAGAAGAGTCGGTTGAAAGGTCCCTTGTTGACGTTGGGCCTCTTCGTCCGTAGGTGTCGGTTCTCGGCGCTCGACCTCTTCTGATGGCTGCTCTTCGTCCGCCGCGTATTCTTCATCGGATACCTGAATGACCTCCGGTTCTTCGGCTTCCTTTGCCAGGTTCGCAGCTTCCTGCTGACGAACAGAGGACCTCGTACGGCGTGGGCTGGTGGTGACCGCAGTTTGCGCCGGCTGGGATGACCCAGCCGTCTGATAGGTAGGACGATCCTCCACATAACGGTGACCGCCAGAGTAGGTCACCGAAGGCTTCTCCTTCTTCCTCGGATCACCAGTCCCTTCCTTATAGTGAGTCAGAGGTGGGAGCTTCTGTGGCAAGGGCGGTAACTTCGTCTCCTTTTCCCGTCGTTGGGCAGCCTTTCGTGCTTCCACCAATGATTCCGGTTCGTCAGCCACCGTCTTCTCATTCGGAGGGGTGGATGACCACCCAGACTCCTCATCTGATGGCTGATCATCCGTTCGCAGAAAACGATGGGCCGAATCCGGTGGTAGGTCCGTTGGCGTGTCATTCGGATCCGCGTGATGATGGCGGTTTGCGACGATCGCATACCAGTTACAGTTCAGACCTTCATCACGTCGTCGTCTGGTCATGAACTTCAGTTCGTAGAAGTTGGTCAGCAAACCTCTCTCAAGGCGTGGGTGGCGTTACCACCCTCTGCTTCATGCACAGACAATGACCAGGCGAAGCTCCCTTTCAGGTACTTCACCGATCCACGTTTGATAGTCAAGTTCCGTCGGCATTCCATCTGACGGTCATGGAGAATCTGCGACGCCTCGGTCTTTCCAGGGGTGAACATTCTGGCCTGGGCAAGTGGGCCTATTCCCAATTCTGCTTCCTTGTTGATCTTTGGCCAAAGGTTGGGCGAAAAGGTATAACGTGCACTGCTCAGATAGATCACTTGGATCCATTCGTCCAAGGGCAAGGCATTTGCGACCTTGACCAAGCAGGCATAGATGGCCAATATGTCAGCGAGGGCATACCTAGCTTCCTCTTCGGTAGGCCAGACCATACATCCATGAAAGTCCACTGGTCGCAGTCCTTTAGGAGACGGCACATCGCAATATTCGCAGACCTTGCTCAGGGAGTGATGAGTATTGACGTACGATTCCTTGGTCGAGTCGGTGATATTTTCCCAAGAGACCTCAGGAACCGTCGGGTCTTGTCGTCGTCGAGCCTGAATGTAAGGGACAGACTGGGCGACGATCGCTCCAAGTTCGGCTGCGTAGTTCTCCATGCCAGTGAGACCACAGAATTTGGCCAGACGTAGAAAGTCGGCCTGACCACCAGCAAATACCATGTAGACTGGTTCCGGTGGATGAAGATGATCTTCAAGGCATAGAGGACTGAATAATAATCCTTAAGTGATGCCAGAATTTCGCTGACCATGATCAGAAAAACCTTCGGATGTCGTGATGGAACTGGTCCAGCGATCTGAATGATGGTAACAGCGGCATCCTGTTTATTGCCGAACTGAGTATAAGAGCCGCCTTCAATGTCCATGGCGATGACGCCAGTCGCTTGATACGTTTCCAGGATGTCCGGAATCGCATCGAATAGACCCTGGAGGGTTCTGATCAGCCGTAAAGGTTGAAAATGGTCCGGCAAAGTTAGGTGGTATTCGCTGACTGTGAAAAAACTGACGCTGAAAATGACTTCTCCGGGTTAACAATCGCCTGAACGTCACTAATGGCTTCAGTAAGGCAGGCCTCTGGATGTTGAGTGTCATACTCTTTCTCCCTGTTCATGAGCACCAACTTCAGGTAGTGTTGGTAGGTCTCGATGCCAGAGATGTGTTCCTTGGCTCTATCTTGGAGATCGCCAGGAACTGCCTCAATTTCTTCTCGTGATGGAACTTCGTAGCTGAGAGCGGTGGCCTTCTCCTGTGGTGTCATCAATACAGTATGAGGATAATCGGGCAGGACATGTTCATGCCCTTCGAGGACCAATGGGACGCTCTGGGCAATGTCGTCCATTCCTGCCGCTAACCGTGGTGATGATGCGTCGAACGCTCCTGCCACCTTCGCCAATGAGCCGTCCGTGTCTTCGTTAATCTCATCAACCACCATGAGCTGACCGGCTTTCAGTTGAGCATCGGCCACTTCGCCCATGGGCGCCTTCTGCAGGGTAGAACCACTGTCCGGTGGTGGTTGGTTGGTTTCCAGGTCCACCAGGACGGGTTTGGCCGATGACGGCCCCGCCTTTTGCTGTTTCGCTGCAGATCGTTTACTTTGCTTCGATGGTTTTCTCGATGGCTCATCAGTTTCTGTAGCAGACTGAGCTGACTGTGCACCACTGGAATTCTTCCGAGAACCACCACGGTTCCTCTTCTTAGATTTAGATGTAGCTGGAGTTGACCGAGATGACTCGGCAACTGAAGAAGCAGCGTCCTGAGAAACTGTTGACTGATCATGGATCTTCTGTAGAACCAACAGCTTCTGGCTTTGTAGAAAAGCCAATTGTGCCTCAATGTCCTTGAGGGACAAATTTGATCCAATCCCTGGATTAAGGGGGGTAGTGTCTTGACTTGTTCCCGGCGCACTTGTGGAACAAGTTGATGGTGGACTGCTCCTTCTGGCTAAAGCACAAGGCTTCTTCCCGTTGGGAGCCGAGCTCCGAGTGTCCGAATCTTCATCAGCGTCGCCACTGGCAGCAACTGCCGACCGCTTGGTTCCCTGGGACGTCGGACCGACAGGATTCTGATGTTCGGGCTTGCCAGTTGGGTTAGGGACCTGGCGTCCGTGGTCTGTACGGTGGCCTGTCGTCGTGGCCGGGCAGTCCCGCGCTGCAGTCGCTGGGTCTTGACCAACAGAGCTGGACTCTGTAGGCTCGCCAGAGACCTCAGGCAAAGACTGAGGATCCATCTGCCCGGGGTTGGATGAACCCACTGGGGATGGGGCTTCCGGTTGGCCTCCCAGACGTGATGACACGCTGGAACGACCCGTGCCCATCCGATTTTCGTCCGAGGCGACCACGGCACTGTACGAGTCCGAGTCCTGAAATGAAGCGGGATCCAATTGTTCGAACAGTTCCGATAAAGGGCTCGCTGACGATGCGGGCACCTGGTAGGTCTCGGACACACAAGGGGGTACGACTGGATGCTGTCCCATGGGGTGGTCAGATCCCAAGTCCTCGACCACGGATTTGGGCTCCTCTGGAGGGGGAAACTGCTCCAAATCCTCGGTGTCCGGCGCCTGGTCTTGGGCTGAACCCTCACCAACCATAGGATCGTGTCCGGGCTTCTGCTGTTTCCTGAACTGACGGTGCATGGTGACTTCTCCAGATATAGGCGCAAAATACAGAATAAATTTGACCCAGATGGCAACTATACTACTACCAGCTGAAACAAGAAGCAAAAAGGTGTAGGTTCAACATGCAACAAATAACCCAAATTTTGCGGTAAGGGACCACCCACCCAAGGAATAGGGAAAATTTTGTATTGAGATAAAAATTAAAGTAATTAGATTCTTAGGAAAAGTTTAAATTCGGGGATTAATTGGAAATTAGAATTAAAAGAAATCTTAGAGAATTGTTGAAAGAAGTAATGAATCAAAACCCTCCCAACAATTAAAAATTAACCCCCACAAAAAGAAAAAACTTGACCCAAAAAAATGCAAAAACACAAAAATTTTATCCCCCCAGTGATGTTAATGGTACGTTGGCGTGACCGGCCTACAAAGTGGGGCCCCATAAGGCCAGTGCACATACATACGATAACCTTTATGAATGTTATAAGGTAGCTAATCTCACAACAAACATACGTATATGACCAACATACATTCCCTACAAAACATCACCGGTATACCGTCCAAATTTCCCATGATGGTTTTAACCACAGCATGTTGATTTTCATCCTGACCAACCTGATGGTAGGATGACCTACCCTTCTTGGACTTAACCAAGGCTTAATGTAACGGCTGGGTTGGAACTTTGACTGGCCGTTCATGATATGGCTTGATCTTCTCGATGTGAACCACATCCGGCTTGTCCTGTGTTCCAACTTTCTGGATTCGGAAGTTGACTTCCGACATCTTCTCCATTATCCGGTAAGGTCCTTCCCATTTTGGTCTCATCTTGGCACACATACCGGAAGGAGTTACTCCTGTAACTTTGCGCATCACCAGCATCCCGCGCTTGTAGTGGACCTCCTTGACCTTCTTGTCGAAATTTCTTCTATTCTTCAGCGATGACGCTTCCAACGACTCACGAGCAGCCTTCCAAGCTCGCTCCAACCGGAACAGATGGGATTGTGAGTAAGAATCATAATTCTCCACCACCTCATCATTTCTACCATCGAAGAAATGATCCAGAGGCAACCGGATGTCATGTCCGGTCATCAGGAAATGAGGCGTGTCACCCACTGAACTATGAACTGAATTCCTATATGCGCAAAGCGCCCAGTTCACATAGTCATCCCAATCCGTTTGGTAGATATCCGCATACTTCATGAAAATGGTCCGGAGAGTCTTGTTCATTCTTTCCACCACTCCATTAGCTTGCGGATGGTAAGCCGTTGTCCGCTGAAGTTTAGATCCACTAAGCTCGGACAGTTTCGTGAACAGCTTTGACATGAAATTTGGTCCACGGTCCGACAGCAAATGCACTGGAACTCCCCAACGAGCGACGAATCCGTTGAAATAGTAGTAGGCCGTCGTTTCTGCCTTTTCGTCGGGCATCGCAAATGCCTCTGCATACCGTGTAAAATGGTCGATGACGACCAAAATACAGGTATTGCCTCGAAGGGTCCGGTTCTTCGTGCAATGCATCACATCCAGACTGACCAAATCCAGAGGTCTGTTGGCACGGACTTCATTTTGCAATCCAGCTTGAGGCCTGGCCGGGCCTTTATTGAACTTTGCACAGACCTTGCAAGTTCTGATGAAGTCAGCGAGGTCCTGTGCCATGGTCGGCCAATAATACCGTGACACGAGGCTCGCGTAGCAAGCTTTATGGCTGCGATGACCACCAACCATGAAGCTCGTGTGTACTTCTTCCATGATCACCTCGCGGTAATCGTAAGGCACGGCGATCGATTTGAATGCGTCACCTCTTCTTCGACCTCTCTCATCCACGTGCCAAACAAACAGGAGCCCGTCCTGTATGAAGAAGTACGGCCGGAGTTTCTGCAACAGAGCAGCTTCCTGGTCATCATCCGGCAGGAATTTCCGTTCAATCAAGTCCACCATGGGCTTGAATTCCGGATCCTTGCGCAGCGCGCGTTTCCACTCGGCGGAGGTGAGCACATCATCACCAATGGCACAGATTTCCGGCGGGTACATGACTTCCGTCCCATCCATTTCCATTTCCGTTGGACGGTCATAGCCTGGAAGACGTGACAATGCGTCCGGAACTACATTGTCGCGACCTGGTCGATAATCCACAATGAAATCGAACTCCTGCAGGCGCAAGGCAAATCTTGCCTGTCTTCCAGCTCCCAGCACTGATCTGTTGTTAAGGAGGTCCTTAACTGCCATATGATCCGTTCTGATGATGAAGGCTCTTGTCGTCAGATAGTGGCGAAACTTCTGACATGCCCAAACCACTCCTGCTCCTTCGAGATCTGTGGCCGAATAATTCCTCTCGTACACCGTGAGTGTACGACTGGCATACGCCACTGGACGTGTCTTTACCGTCCATGCCTCGCCCGGCTTCTTCGGACTGCGAGGAATCGACACGGGCTGTTCGAGGACCGCTCCCAAGCCATGATGGCTCGCATCCACCGACAGGATGAAAATCTTGTCGAAATCCGGATACGCCAACACCGGAGCTTCGGTCAGAACTTTCTTCAGTGCGTCGAACGCCCGTTGTCTAGCTTCGGTCCACTCGAAGACAGCATCCTTTTTGAGCAGTTCAATGAGCGGTGCTGCCACCTTGGCATAGTTGGGCACAAACCTCCGATAGTATCCTGACATTCCGAGGAACGCCTTGACGCCACGGCAATCAGTAGGATTAGGTAGCTTGGCCACTGCAGCTACCTTGTCAGGATCTACTTCGTAGCCATCCTGACTGATCATATGCCCTAAGAAAGGGACTTTCTTGCGGATGAAGACACATTTCTTCAGTTTGATCCTAAGTCCATTATCACGCAGCTTCTGGAAGACGACCTTGAGCATTTTCAGGTGCTCACTGAAGGATCTTGATGGAATCAGGACATCATCAATGTAGACAGGCAATCCGGTCAAAACCTTTTCCATGATCCTCTGGAAGGTGGCTGGCGCATTGCACAGCCCAAAAGGCATGACGTTCATGTGGAACAGTCCCATATGTGACACGAACGCTGTCTTCTCCCGATGCTCAGGGTATACCTCGACCTGCCAATAACCAGCTGCTAAATCTATCGTTGAGAAGATTGCACTACCCTTGAGCTGGTCCATGATCTCGTCAATCTTTGGCAGTGGGTAGTTGTCCTTCTTGGTGATCTTATTCAGCCTGCGGTAGTCAATGACCAATCTGGTTGAACCATCCTTCTTTCCAACCAGAATGCAGGGAAAAGACCACGGACTTGTCGAGGGTTCGCATACCCCTTCCTTGAGCATGGAGTTTATGTGCTTCTCGACCTCAGCCTTCTGCTTCGGATTCATACGATAGGCACGGCTCTTCAGAGGTCCATCCTTGCCTGTATCAATCAGATGCTGATCGATTTTGGTCCGACCAGGATTACCTGGCCGGGCCACTACGTCGTAGTATTCCAAGAGCATCTTCTTGAACTCCGCTTTGATGTCGTCCGAGCAATCCATCTTATCAAAATCAACATTGGCCTCAATATCCTCCAGTTTTTCTTGCTCCGTAGGTTCAGGACGTGGCTCCCGATCCTCAGCAGAGTAGAAATGTCCACCAGTGGCCGTTTCCGAAGGCATTTCCCGATCCTTATCCGCATCAGGATCAGTTGACTTATGGATCTCGGTTCTATGTTTGGGTTCCTGGACCGCATAAGTTACTGGCGATTTGGGCCGCTGAACCACGACTGCGTCAGCTTGTTCCATAGATGGCTGCAATGGTAAATCCAATGGATAGAACCCTGGAAACATCCTGTGTAACTTGCTTACACTTTCACCAACCTGTTCCGCCCATAGCGAATAGGTGGCCGGATGACCGAACCATCTATTGAGATTGTAATGGATGGTCTGCAAATCGACCCCTGCCTCCATTACGTAGGATGTTGGCCGTTCCGCCTCACGAACCTGGACTGCTGGACAGGCCTCTCCCATTACCATTCCTTTAGGGAGGTCAACAATTTGGTCTCCTCCATTGTAGACACGAATGTAGGTGACCTTTGGCGTCACAGTCAGGACACCAGCCTGAGGAAACACTCCATATGTTTCAATAGCCTCCGGGTTCGCTTCAAACAGCATGAACTGGCTCTTCGGTACGGCTAGGCCTCCTGCCATCGTAGCCTTTACCGGAACATCCTTTTCTCGACCAGGGAGCACTCTGACCCTTTCCCTGATGCACAAGTTGACCGCTGCAGCCAATGGGATATTGTACACCACCGATATCCCCTGCAGTTCAGCTGAATTCAAGAACAACACTCGTCCGTAGTAGCTGGACATGAAACCACCACCAGGATGAATGCTGTAACCCATATCATACAGGAAGTCATACCCTATCAGCATTTCCTGTTGTAACTCCGGAACCACATAGAACCTGTAAGTTGTACTTTCTGCCATCTGTCCTTGCGTTTGACAAAACCGCAACGTCAGTTTGCATTGACCAAGGATCGTCAATTTGTTTCCCTCTCCGGCTGCCGAAATGCTAGGCATCTCCGCTGCTGTCATAGGCGTCAATGCGTGATGCTTGACCCTGTCATAGAACTCCTTTGAGATCAATGAGACAGAAGCGCCGGTGTCCACCAGACCCAGGGCAGTGACATCATTAATCCGGAAAAGGACATATGGCGAGTGACGTAGCGAGATGGAAGCCACTGAATTCGCAAAATAGACCGCCTCGCCGTTCATAACCTGTCGAACAGCTTCACGGATGTCCTTTTTGGCCGATCCGTCGTGGTCAGCCTCGTCTTCGGGATGACCCGAAGTCGAGGGACGATCCATGTCGTCATCAGGTTCGGTGGCCTTGGACACCTTTTCGACCACATTGGCGGTGTCCTCCTGTCGGCATTTCTTCATGAAGGCACTCAGAACCTCCTCGAAATCCTCCATGTTGTCAACGACTGTCTTCGCTGCTGCCTTCGTTTTGGGGGATTGCCGTTGAACGGCACCCTCCATTTTCTCCAGTTTATCCTCCTCTTGACTCCAGGCGTCCTGTGCTTTGGTCAGTCGAGTCCAGTATGCCTCCAACATATCCGCGTCTACCTTGGACAAATCCAACGGATCAAACCTATTGAACGTCGGAATATCATCCTGACCTTTGGTGGAGGTCCGGTTCGCGGCTTTACGTGGAGTGTGCCAGGTATCACCGGCTGACCGCTGAAGTTTCAATTTCGGAATAGCTGGAGTTTCCCGGTTCGCATTCTCGGTCTTCTTGGCAGTAGCAGACGTCGATGACGACGTAGGCTGATCACGAGGGTCGTCCCCGGGGCTCGTGCTAGAAACCCGAGTTGAACTCGAGTTCGAAGCACGAGCATCCGGTGAACTGGGTTCCGGATTGCAATCCTTTGATGCAGCCTCCTGAAGAGACAAGCCGTCCTTGACCGTGACAGCTTGTGTTGCCACCGAATTCATGGGTGACTGTTCCGAATCCGATTCCTGACAAACAGACCCATCCTGTGACTGAGCTTTGCCCTTCTTCTTCTTGCCATTTTTGTTGGGCTTCTTGGGCTTCTTCGGCTTTTTCGGTCCCCGAGGTTCCTGAGATTGCCCAGATTCCGGGTGTTCCTGAGGTCTCAGAGGATCCTGGGCTTGCCGTTGAGGCAAGTGAAGTCTTCTGGGGAAGACCCCGACCGAATGGCGATCCTGCTTCCGTCCATTATGCAGTACACAAGCCATATGGAAGCACTTAGCTTCAGGATATCCTTCAATGCATTTCCAACGTGGGGTATGCAATTCCTCATCGGACAACGTCCCAATATGCTGATATCGTAACATATTGACATGACCTGAGTGACGAAACTGGCTGGCTGGTCGGACCCAATGGCCGACCTGAGATCCCTGTGATCCACGGTTCGGGAAATCGTGACCCCTGTGGTCGGGTGGCCTCCTAATCATGCTAACATGACCGGCCTGCGGTTTTTTGGCGGGGGTCCGCTCCCCCATCATTCGTTTCCCGAATTGCCACCAGTTCGTTGACCAGCATTGCTTCCACCACCACCACCTCTTTTCCTGAACCCACCACCGCCGCGACCTGATGACAGGAAGCGACCCGAACCACGCGTTGCACCACCACCGCCGGACGGGCGTTTCACTTCAAATTGACCAGTGCCATCGTCCTTCTGTTTCAGCAAACATCCAAAGAATCTGCTGTTGACCATTCTGAGCCAAAGTGGGTCGTCACCCCAGAAGGTGATGTTCTTATTATACACCGGACAATGTGCCCACCTGTGACCAGGTTCCGCGCAGTAGGTACAACGATTGGACCTATCCTGACTAGAAGATGCCTTTCCTGAGCTTCCAGTGTTCGCCTGTTGCTCCACCAAGAAGCAGACTTCCTCCGGGTCCAAATCTTGCATGTTCGGATCGTCCAATATCTCACAGGCTGCGACCACTTCGTCGTCCCAGGTTTGCTGACCTGTTGCCATTGCCTGGCCTTGGACGATCGAGTTCCTGATGTCCTGAAGCTCACGTTTGAGTTCGCGTACGTACGCTGGACATTCCTGCTGATCAGTGGGCTGAACCCTCTCACCATCACCAACGCTACAAATGGTCTCCATGGGCTTTGATTGAGTGTCACCATCCTCGACCGCTTCCAAAATACGCACGGCTCGCATGAAGATATCATTAGGCCTGCGATGGTCCCAATTCTCGGCATCGGCGAACAAACTCGCGACCTTTGCTCGCAATGCCGCTTTGAGTCCTCTAGAGGCCCGCTCTACGACCTTAAGCTCGCGCTCCTTCAGCTCAGCCGACGGAAAGGCTTTACAGGCGAGGGACCTCAGCTCGTTGAGATAATCCAGGCTCGATTCCGATGCGAGTTGTTTCCGTTCGAAGAATTCCCGAGCATATTTGTCGGCCGATTTGGTGACCGGCTCATACAGCTGATGAAGAATGGACACCAATTCATCATAGGTTCCCATGGTCTGTCCTTCCAAGTCTTGCTTGACCGCATCATCAAGCAGATACCACAACAATGGCCGTTTGAGGTCAAGCTCGGCTCCACTTGCCTCCCAAGTTGACTCAAACATCTTCAGCCATGTTGACAATTTGATGGCCCCTTTCCGGCCTTTGAACTTGGAGATTGACTTGAACCACTTGGTGTAGTCATTCAACATCTGCACTTGTTGAGGCGTCATTCTGACCATGTTGACCGACCCACCGGACGATGATCGTCGCGGTGGGGGGACAGTCGGCTGAACCGGCTGTTCCTGTGATGGCTGATGACTGGTTGATGGTTCCATTGGTCCCAAATGATCAGCTGGACTGGTTTCCGGAATTGACGACATCAAAGTCCGACCACCAGCATGAACCCGATGACCGGTTCGTCCACCACGAACCGATGGTCGCAAGATATTTGGTCGTCTGGTCACCGGTGATGAGGTTTGTGATGGGGTTGACCAAAGGTCCGGTCGCAAAATCTGGTTATTCACGACGGTCGTGTTCAATGTGATCACGACTGCTCCCTCAGGGCGTTGGGCTGGACCCATCTGTCCCCTGGTTGTCGTTTGTGAGGGCCGAGGCACCATAACTTGTTGTTCCATTCCATGGTTCGCTGCTACCGGGGTGATGACACCCGCGGAGCTCCGTGATGGACTGGGCTGATGAGACGGTGAAGCCAAAGCCTGAGTTCCAACATCAAATGTCGGATCCCAGGACAGCCTATGCTGTGCTCCCGAATCCATGGCCCAATTGTTCAGTGCCGCCGTTCCAAGTGAGAACTCGTGTTCCAAATCAATTCCAAGATTCTGGTACACTGAATTAACAAGGTCGTCCAAAGGTGGCAATCCAGGCATTGCCGCAGCTCCCAGGGCCGTCATATCATCATCAGATTCTTGTAGAGCCTGCCCACGGTCTCGGGGCGAACCCAAGTCCATGCGCTCCTCAAGACCGATGACGGTCTGGTCCCCGGGACTCGACTCAGAACTCTGAGGAGAGTCCCTCTGTTCAAATCCAAGTTCCTTCCAGTCCAATGTCCTGTTCATTTCATCATTGAAGCTTCGTGTCTGAGCGGCTGAACCATCAGATTGGTTGTCATCCAAAGAAACTAGGCTTGATGCTGCTGTCACAAAGGCCGAGTCCGATGACGGACCCATTCCAGATGATTCAGGCTCAGATAATGTGGTCAGAGAACTGGAAATCGTTGGATCCAGAGAAGGGGCACTGCTTTTCCGAGCAGTCCCCGATGCCCAGCCACTCTTCTTTCTTCTCAGATCCGCTGTCGAAGCAGAACTGGACCGGGGGCGCATCCTCTGCACCGATTCCCGGTCGTTGAACGACCCAGAATTCGCTCTCGACGTGGAAGGCAGACATCCCATGCAGTCCAAATGGGAGTCTCCACGATGTCCAGTCACCGAATAAGGTTGGTGACGTAGTTCCCGTTCCTTCAAGCGTAGGCTTGTGCGCTTTTGATCCATATTGAGTTGAACTCTCTTCTTACTCTAAAAGTTCTTTTTGAAAAAGACAATTAAGTACAACTCAAAAATATTCTTAGGTACCCCAGAAAAATACAATTGTATACGTATATAACAAATTGTACAAAATACAATAAATTGGTATAAATTGTAGCAGATGACTGCTATTTTTGGCCTGAAAAAGAAACAATTACCAAAATTAACCTAAAATGAAGGGGATTAGACAAGCAAAATCACCAACACAAATAAAATTATCACAACAAAATTATTTGTTAATTAGGTACGAACTTTGGAAAAAATTCCTAGCTCAAATCCCAAAAATAGCCCTAAAATTAGCTCACCCCAAAAATAAATGCTGTATTAGAGCCTAAATTGAGGGAGAACCAGGTACACAATTTATACACGTATACAAACAGTCAAACCCTAGAGAAAAAAATTTTCAGATTTTTGACCCTAGGGGGGTTTACCTACCTAAGAAAATTGGAAAAATTCGTGCGCTGAACGCGAAGAACTACGGGGGGAACCCCAACGAAACTAAAACAAAAATAAATAAAAATTTGAAAAATTTTACGAAGGGGTTCAGGCAAGAAATCCCTGAGCTCCTGGCAGCCTAATGTAGCGGGGCTAGTAGGTTTTCCTACGTACTAACACCGTTACCACGCCCTGACGTAGCGGACGCGGAGACCGTGGCACAGATGGATAACTGACCGACTACAGGAGACGGTCGGGACAGCCTCGCCAGATAAATACGCAGGGGTAATCCGATCCTAAGGGCGAGATGACTCGCACTCTCACTCACTCCGAATTGAACTACCAACCTAGCAGGAGCTCAGAAAGACTCAGCCCTAGCTAAATACACTTTAATAAGAACGAAATAACAAGTAATTATTATATATAGTAATAATAACAAGATATTATAAAATGCAGGGATGACCCTCAGACAAACACACAAACAACAAACACAATAACTAACTTACAGTGACAGTTACAGGGTGACGGACCAACCAACGTACCAAGCTCTGGGGAGAGCTGGGGGAGACACAGAATATTTACACAAAATAAAGGGGGAGAAATAGCGTAGAAATAACAAGCGTTCACCGTGAGAGAACAATACAAAGTGAAGGGGGAAGCGAGTGTTGGGCTGGACCCTCCCACGAGCGCCCCCTAGTGGAAATTTCCCCCAATCACGTAGCTCCCAAAGTCACGAGGGGGGGAACCCACCCAATCCCACGCATACACGTTGGGGGAGCTACGTGACTTGCAAACGTGTCCCAGCCCAAGGTGATGACGTTATATGAAGCCAAGCGGGTAGCTATGCTAGCTACAACCGCCAGCAACGGAAAGGTTGACCGTGTGTCACCTTGATCCGTTACATAACGTCTAGGGAATGGAAGCGGACGTGCAGACCCTTCCATTCCTACCCAATCATGCAGATCCCTAGTCAAACAGGCCCAGCGCCTTTTGCAGAAAACACAACATGTTTAGCAGATTTTAGCAATCTACAACACGTGGGTTTCACAGTTATCATATTTCTTTCAGTTGTTGCATCATATTGATATTACCAAAACCCGTATAGTTTCAGTTATCAACGTTTGAAGAACTCACTACAGCTCAAGACGGTGCAACAGCAAACACAAGCTCTAATGCCACCAACCAAATGAACGGTAGAACTAGACGCAGAAAGAAAAGATACGCAAGTACAGTGCAGTACAATTTTCTTTATTAGAGTAACGTTACTTGCCACTTAGTATCTATCAAACTTTGCAGCATCATAATACTAAAGAAAGGGCACATTTCCGGTCGAATGCACCCCAACGTACGACTCAAAATTTCCATTAGCATGACGAGGTGTTGAAGTAACTGTTTATTTCTGCCTAATCAATCAACATACAGCTAAAAAGCAATTTCCAGACTCTGCACCACTCAAACGCATTATTGCAAGTTTGCTATTTATGCTTTATCTGTATCTCCTGCTGTTTTCAGGGATAGATATAAATGTTAAGGATTTCTGACTAAGCATGTTTGAACTGAAAACTATATGTGTTACTTCAGGCAACATACCAGCATAGCTTGATAAATATAAATTTGTGGCTTTAAGGCGAACCTGTTATTCATGGAGATGGTCTGTGGGAAATCGGTGGTGGCAATGAAGATTGTGACTCAGTTTGTTCGCATCATGGCATGATTTGCGACTTCGGAGATATTGACAGCGATCCATCTGTAGACGTCCTGATGTCTATCATGAGGAATCTTTCCCTACAAATAGATCAACAAGAGTGTAGCTTTTCTGAATATAATGCTGTCAGAGATCGTCCCTCGTTGCCGATTGTAGCTTCTGCCGTTTGTTATGGTTGGCAGCCAGGTCCTTCGTTTCCCAACTGCTCATCCTCCAAAGCGGCTCTTAGATTTTGCCGTTGCTTATGTGAGTCTGATTTCAGTTCGGTAAGCTTTGCACATTCGATTGCTTATATGCTTGTTTACAACAGGGCCATTGCACCATACAACATGCACTTGTCTGTATGCTAACTGGCTGAAATCCAATTAATTTTCTTCCTTTTTTTCGTATTTTATTATTTTTGAATTAGGAATTTCGTGCCCTCCAAAACCTATAGTGTCAAAGACTTTAACCACTATGTAAAGGTTCAGACCAAGCTATCAATGATCAATGCAGGATGTCTTCTATGTGGCCACATGGAAATGAGCATTAAATTTCCAAACCAAAGCAATTTTGATCGTTTTCTGAACACTTGGCAATTTCAGTTTGAATTAGCTGACTAGCTTTTAATATTTGTACTTTCCAACCATTTCAAGTAAGGACTGGCATGTTACCAGAGCAAGCATGCATATTTGCACTAATTTATTAGGATAAGAGTAAGCCACTATGTGTGCTTCTCTTCGTTGCGTGGCCCACTGTTGCTCCAGTAGCAGTAAGCGAATGTTCCCCTGCTTGGGGGGGGGGGGTCACAAGAACAGGTCCCACTTTGTATGGGGCGGGTCAGGTGTTAGGTGAAAAAGTCCCCTTGTGGCGGGGAGAGTCGGCGAAACAGGGAGGACAGGCAAAAGTCGGCAAGACAAACAAAAGAATTTGATTCGTTGATAACGATTCCCAAAGAAGTCATTTCCGATATCTACCCACCCCCTTTTAGAAATAAGATGAATCTGTAGGATACTCCTTTGCTCTGCTTCCTCCTCAAAGATGGAAGGAGGTTGCTCCAATCTGATTTGTTGTAGCCTCTTCCCCCCCCCCCCCAGTACCCAGCCAAAAGCTGTGGGAGCAAAAACAAAGCCTCCCACCCAACGCAAAAACAAATCCTTCACGTTTGCGTCTTGCAAACCGGTTGAGTGTTTCCTTCAAACTTGCGACTGTCTGCTTGTATGCTTGTATTGATTTTTTTCTCTCGCTTTACTACTAATAGCTTTTCTTGGACTAATTAACGAACTTTGCTCTTATTAACTTGGCAACGAATTAACACTGTTTCATTGATTTTTCTTTATTTGGTTCCCTGCTTTATTACCATGGCCGTTAAGGGTAAATGTCAATGCAAATTGTCTGACTATGACTGTATGGTGGAGTGCTCTGTTTGTATACATTTTCATTCATTACGATTGCATGGGAGTGTCTGTGACTGACTTGAGTCTATGTATAAACGAGAAACCTGGCAATTATGTTTGCAGGAGCTGCAAGCCAAATCTAAGTAACGAGCAGAAGGATTCTCTGCGCGCCCTAAGCCCGAGTGGGCGTATATTCAGTTAGCCTGACCCTCCACCTATACCAAATCAGGCTCCATCATCTGAACCACCGCAGACGCCAGACTTATTGTTTGATCCACGGATGAAGGACTTTTTCAAGGAAATGATGGCTGAATGTGTTAAGGCCGCGACAAGGGCAGCAACCGAAGTTGTCACCGAATTGTTGCAACAAAAGGAAAAAAGAATAACCTCGTAATCGTTGGCTGGCCAAAGAAAGCTGAAAATGATACGCTCCAAAATAAGGCAGATCAACATATGATTCATGGCATATTAGAAAAATTGGAAATTCCTGTTTCCTCCATGGAGTCTAACTTCCGAGATGGCCGAAAGAACCAAGACCGGCCTCGAATCATCAAGCTTTGTTTCAAAGATCGTCATATGGAAGAGCGTCGAAGCTTTTTGTCTCAGGCCTCTCCTTGGTTGCAAAACGACCCAGCCGTTGCAAAAAAAACAAGTTTAAGCCGTTTGTTCGGGAGGATCTGACCCTAAAGCAACGTCAAGCTGACCGGGCCCTCCTAGACAAACTTTTTCGCCGCTGTGAAAACTGTGAAAAAGATCTGGTAATTCGACAGGGTAAAATCATCCGTAAGACGCGACAGGAAAGTCAGCTGGGAAAAGCCTAGAAGCCAGGCACTGCACCAACACTATGAAACTGCTTTGTTTTAACGCAAGAAGTATTGTTAACAAATTAATAGATTTGCAACATGTTTTGCCTGAATACGATAACAGTGTTATCGTGATTACCGAAACTTGGCTACATGACGAAATTAGAAATTCAGTTTTTGGAGATATATGTGATTCGTACTATGTTATTCGAGCTGATGATGACAATCATCGGCTCGGAAAGGGTGGCGGGGTTATGATTTTGTTACCTAAATTTGTTTCTTACAAAACTGTTGAAACTATCCAAAGTCAATTTTTCGAAATGATTTGGATTGAAATTTTAACTGGTAAACAAATTGTTTGCGGCTTGGTGCATGGTATAGGACATCGTCAGCTGACATAACAGAATCCACAAGACTGTTGTGTACTACATAATATCAATATTGTACTGGTCCTTGCATAATTACGGGAGACTTTAATTATCCTAACATTAAATGGAATCACTAAAGGGCAGGACTTGGAATTGCAGATTTAGAATTCTGTAAAGCTATCAGGGGAACTGGGGCTAGAACAAAGTGTAAAGGAGCCTACACATTGAAGAAGCAATATCCTTGACTTAATTTTAGCAAATGAACCGACTCTTATTACGAATGTTAAGATTGAACCACCATTTTGTAATTAGGATCATTTTACTGTGATTGCATTTGTGAATGGGTTTGAAACTAATTCTCGGACGGAACCAATACGTAAAAGAAAATTTCACAAGGCAAATATTGACGCCATAAATACTTTTCTTTTATCCGTAGGCTGGGTAACTGCTTTCAGCACTTGTGCATCCGTCGATGATTTTTGGCTTAGATTCAAAGAAATAGTTGAACTTGCTATTTCCCTTTATGTTCCTTGGATTGCTTTACGTCAAAAAGGTTCTGTAAATGTGTGGTCGCACACAACTCGTAAAACTTTCCAAAGACAACAGAAAGCACATAAATTATATTGTAAGAAATCCTCAGTCAAAAGTCATCGTGAATGGAGGAGGCGTTGTGCTCTTACAAGAAATAGTCGCCGCCAGGCTGTCCTAAGACGAGAGCAAAATATATTGAGCTCAAACCAAGATGCTACTTTTTGGAAATATCGAAAATGCAGTGTAAAGAAGACATTCCCTGTTTAGAGGACGAAAATTCTAACATAATTGTTGAAGACAACAAGAAAGCTGAACTATTAAATAACTATTTTACATCAGTTCTGTGGCAGATAACGGAAACCTTCTTAGTCTGAGTGCCAGCACGCCGAAATTTCAACTACCAGAGCCTGACGTTTCTGAACAATCCATTTACGAGCAAATCCGAAAGTCTGAAAGTTTGCAAAGCTTTGGAAACGATGGTCTAAGCAGTTTTTTTTTAAAAATATAGCTGTATCAATATGCAAACCACTATCAACCATTTTTCGGCTATCTTATGTTACGGGCAAAATTCCAAGTGAATGGAAGATTGCTAAAATTATTCCGATTTTCAAAAAAGGAAATCGTGTTATAGCCAAAAATTATAGACCATTAGTCTTTTATGCGCATGTAGTAAATTTATGGAAGCCATAATATGTACTTCATTCAAAAAATTTTAACACTAAATTCGGTTATTTCCTGTAATCAATATGGCTTCGTTAAACATCGCCCCACAGTCTCCCAACTCCTTGATTGTCTTGAAGATTGGACTAGAGCACTAGATGAGGGAAACTTTCTCGATGTTATCTACATGGATATCGCGAAAGCTTTTGATAGTGTATCTCATACTAAATTACTAGAAAAAATAGATCATTAGGAATTCCACCAAAACTTTGCACATGGTTAGAAGACTATTTATCAAATAGACAACAGTACGTACAAGTAGGATCTGCTACATCTAGTTGCAAAATGTTCAATCAGGGGTCCCTCAAGGAAGTATTCTTGGACCTATTTTGTTTTTGATTTATATAAATGATTTATCAAAACAGATAACTCACTGCTCTCTAAAACTTTTCGCAGACGATTCAAAAATATATTTTTCTTTCCCAAAATCATTTAGCACACATCTTTTGCAATATGATTTAGTCCAAGTCGAGAATTAGTTCCATAAAATGCAGCTACAGATCGCGGCCAATAAGTGCTCAGTTTTGCATTTAGGTCAT